>JARFOD010017296.1:0-11134 GCA_031763545.1 Mopalia muscosa
TCTTTTCTCGCCTCTTACGATCGACCAAGGAAGCTGAGGGAGTATTCTGCAGGGCCATGGCCCACCCGCTCCTTCACAGGGGCCGCAGTTTAATGAGGCAAAAGAGCATGATAAGCAATGCAAGCTGGCAAATTTGGGTATAAAGTCTTTTTGTAAAGCAAATAATTCCACAGACACTTTTTGCATTTTTATGAAACAAGCCTGGTTTCCTACAGTGGAGAAAAAGGCCCCAAATTTTTTAGAAGTATTCTGAGATATGTTTTCAAGATACTGGAAAATTATCGCTTCATTTAGGTCAAAATAATTTAAGTTGGTAGCACTAGTATGAAGAATGTGTAATTTCTATTAAACAATATTTTCAAAATGCAGGCAATATCTGATTACTTCCAGACGAAGACATATTCTTCTATCAAGCGTACAATATGATTAGAAGCCCGTACTGAAGCAAGCAGGCATGAGCAATGCACAGATAGCTGGTACAAGCTTTTAAATAATTCTATATTATGGGTAAAATATTCTTTAGTGTGATAGGGACATTTAGGATAGCAACATGTCTTTTATAAAGTGTCAAGATAAGAGAATTGTGTAAGAGCATTAAGGCGAAGTAATCAAAAAGTATTGTACAGATATTAATTATAGATTATACGATTCAGCCTAGACAAATATGCGGACAGAAAGCTCTCCAACAGTCCAACAGTATTGTTCGACTATTTTAGGCCAGTTTTAGCTAACATTTAATTTCAAGAACAAGTTTGAATTCTAATGCTGGCCTCCCATATAGCAATCAGATATCCGCAATCAGATTCTGCAAATCTACTTAAATGTGGGATAAAATCACACTTTGCAGTCGGAGCAGATAAAAAAAATACTGGACTTTAAAGAGCTCTGATTGAAATAAGCAGATATAATTATTAAAACTAGGAATTTTTACACACTTCACTTACTCTATTTATATCAACAGTAGCAATAATGTTTATGGCCACCCAAAAAACTATGTGAATAAAATAGGGAGCTTTCCTATCAAGGCTGACCTCATGGGCCAATGCTACTTGTACAAAGATGGATAAGTTTATCTTTTTATGCAGTATTTATTTGAAGACAAGATCAACAACACTGGCAAAGGAACCCAAGAGAATCCACTTTGACATCCCCCCAAAAATAGATGGATGGTACCCTGGCGAAGAAAATTTCATTCGGTTTGCAAATAGGTGCTCCAGAACCAACAGTCCACACTAAACTAACCAAGGAAGTGTGTGTTGCACTGTTCCATTGAATGATATGATCAATAAAATGTTGAGCTCTTTGCTTGGCTGCAAAAACTAACTTTCCTCCATTGCCAAGTACTCTCTCAGCATGAGAGTTCAAGAGGTTGGAACTTTCTCACATATGGATGTCCCCGATAGGACCCAAAGATCTTCTCAGGATCATTGGCCGAGGAACCACTGCACTAGCATACTTAAAAATGGTAACAAGGGAGTCACACGTTTAAAATTTAATACAAAAATTCAAATAGGGAAATCTTTAAAATGACTGGTAGCATTCGTTAAAAACTGTTTGTGAAAAGACTTACAGATGTTGTCTTAAGAAGTTTGTTTCAAGAGAATGACTGCACTAGGACACTCAACAACGGTAACCAAGGGAGCCACAGGTTGAAAGATTAAAAAAAAAAAGGTCTTTTAAACGAAAATTCAAATAGGAAAGTCGTTAAAATGACTGACAGCATTCATTCATGAGAAGCTATTCGTGAGATGACTTGCAGTCGCCATCTTGACAGTTTAAAATTAAAAAAATTATGAAGTTTGTTTCAAGGAAGCAGCAAGATGAGCAAAGAAGCAGGATTTCTATGTGCCTTACCCCTTCCCTTCCTAGCCTAAATACCTTTCAGCCTCCCAAACAAAATGTGGGGTAACAACAGCGTTCCAAATAACACAAGGAACCAAAACAAACAATCAACAACTATCTACAATGGAAAACAAATAAGGAATCGATAACAAAACAGGATATCAAATTGAAAACATCTGTATGCACAACACAACCTTTACCCTATGCGTAATTCAGGAATATTTTAGCCAAGGCTCAATGTTTCTACGTTTTGGTGTTCACTTTTAAATAATAACCAGCCAAAATAAAACACTTAACTTTTTGAGTATTCTAAAGGATTTGCAGGAATATAAACAAACAAATTCATGATTTTCTTTCTTCGTTAATCTGTTTATGAGTGTCAACTATTTTAATAATCAAACAAACGGACACTATAGTTAATTTTTACCAAATAAGTTAGTATTTTTTAAAATTCAAAAGTTAAATATAAAAATTCTATTGGATTTTAAGGTTGAGAATAAAAGTTGTATTTAATTTCTTTTGTTGCTTTCTTTTCAATAAATTTTATAAAATGATTACAAAGAGCACATGCAACAAAGAAAATATAAATTTTAAGTAAACACAATAAAAGTCGTGTTTTTTACTAAACAAAATCTGAATATATAAAAAAGCATGGTAATATAAATTTTAAAAAATAATCCAAATAAATGCCACAGTTTTGGCGAATAAAGTCCAAATGTGTACAAGTAAGAGTCTTTATATACAAATAAAATTGAAATTTGGAAAGCAAAGAAAAAAAAAAAAAGAAGTAAATGATTTTGGAGATCAAAAGCTTGGAAAGACAAAACAGGGGGTGTTAATTTCCCACAAACAATAGTATATAAAGGAGGTTATAGGGTTTTATAATTATTAATGAAAAACAATGCTTTAATCACTTCGAGGCAAAGAAAAATAATTTGAATAATAAAATACAATCCATGCTATTCAAATTCAATTACACAACCTAAATGTCAAATAACAAAATACGCTTAATTTTAATTACCTATATGCTATGTAATTCCGATCCACAAAATATGCTTAGTAATTAAAATAAGCTAACTTTTTAATCTAACCAAAATTTTATTTAAATTTGCTATTCTGTAAGTGGTAATGGCAGATAATTTGTAATTGCATTTTATTTGTATACATAATTGTTTAATAGTTAAGTCTTTTTATAATATTTATTGTCAGATTTAAGCAATAAATTGTTGAAAATGAAGACATGGTTGTCTAATATCTAAACTATGACATTTAAATTTCTCCACTGAATCTATCGACATGGATATCTTTTGTAAAAATAGAACATCTAAATATTTCACTGTGAATATACAGATGTGTGATTCCATGTTGTCATGGATACGGGCATGTCAAATGAGTGCAGCATGTCCACTTGTTAGGGATCGCCTAAAGTCCATGAAGCATAATGAATTACAAAATTCGATGCAAAATTGTCATAACTACATAACTTTTTCAAATGTATGCATGAATTATACTGCATCTATTATTTCATGGATGAAATTATTCAAGACAAAATTTTGATATTTACAAATTTACATAATTTACAACTAATGTAGAAAAATGGAGGGTAAAGAAGTTTTTGATCAACCTCAAAGTTTTAAGTACCAAGATTTTGTTTCTGCCTTACACAAAGATAATATGATATATCTCATAGCAGATTTTATGTGTTCTTGAAAATAATTTAGGCTAGTTAAATTTCACCATTACAGAAATGGTAAACGACTTTTGCAACCAAATACAGCAATTAACAGACCATCCAGGATGGTTAATAGCCATTTAAGACATACATGATACGGGACAATTTACACTGCATGGTCTCATTGTATGACGGTTAAACTAGTGGAATGTTATGTCTTTCCTTGGCCTAGATAAACACTGACATAAAGTTATGATGTCGTAACTTGGCTTTTAAGAAAATGATTGACTGATGAAGCAGATCACATCATAAGCAGCTAGAGTTGAAATCAGATCTGATTTAAATGTAAGTCAGACAGATTTGAAACCCACTGGTCAGATAGACTAATTATAGATGGTAACGACTGATCCATACAAGCTTTTATCTGCCTTAGATTTGGGAATTTCAACCCATTAAGGTAGCCAGCATCCAGTACATGTAAATGTATTTAAAGGATTAAAATTTATCAAATGTTCTTCACATGTACCGGATCCAAATCATGATTTACAAAAATCTTGTTACATATTATTAACATATTCGGTGTCGGACATGATCAGAAAAATATAGAAGGATAAAAACTCACTAAATGTTTTAAGGTAACATGGGGAAAAGTTTTTGTAAAAATAATAAAAGTGTCATTATAATACTGGTAAAGTATGAGAATAAAAAAAAAGTATGTTACAGTTCCATAATGTAAATGATTACCAAAAGTAACAAACTCAAAGCTCTTTACACCAGTAAAATCAATATTCAATATTGGCCCATAAATTCTTGCCCAAAAACTGATGAGTATATTCTGTAATTTGAGGTCTTTTTAAATAAGCACCCACAAGGGCAAATCTACTCTTTAGGTTGTATACCCTATTATTCCTTATAAAATAATGATTTAACTAAGGAAGCATACAATATTGTTGGCAAGAATTTTCCCCAAAACATTCATAGAAAAACTGATTGCTGGGCTTTTGGCAGATTCTCGTCTGATGTCTTAACATTATCATTTCATTAAGTTCTATGAATACAAATTGACTATTTAAGACCTCTATGGATTCAAGGATGAAAGTAGTTGGGGTTGTAGATTTAAGGGGAGTCAGCTGCCTTTAGAAGGCTCATCCTTATCTTGATCTTGATTTTTTTCTGCATAGTTTTGAGGATTGCGATCATGTTGGACAGAGGCAGCTTGAGAACTCTCTTGCGTAAGTCTTTCAGTTGATCTGTTAGCATTGTCAGCTTCTGGTGAGCCTATGTACAAATTATCTGGGTGCCGGTGATTTCTGCGGATGTTGTGTGGGTCTTGTTCATGGGAAATGCCCTCCAGTTCTAGGACCTTTTCTAGATCCACCGAGCCTTCACTTTCTGTGTCACTCTCATCACCACTGTCAGTCATTTCCATAGTTTCTAATGGACCCTGTTCAAATGATGGGGATGCTTGCAAAAATTCTGCCGGGGGAGGTGGGAATGATGTGTCAGATGGAGGTGGATTAGTTGGAGGTGGCGGTGGGAAACTATCACTCTCAGAACTAGACTCAATGTGTCCATTTCTAACAATTCTGACATCTCGCTCTGTATCACTCTCCTCACTGAAATGGTCTACTCCAGAAACAGCTAATCTCTCGAGCTGCTCCAAAGGGTCTATGCTGATTCGGGGGCCCCGTTGAAACCCTGGAGTGTCTGAACTGCTAGAGGAGTCGCTTTCTAAACCACCATCCTGAATATCATTTTCCACAGGTATGGGAAAGTCTTCTGCAGAAGACGAGGATGGAACAGTTCTTGCTGGTGGATGAGGCTGCTGAGGACTTAGAGGCAGAACTCTATCAGATGTCCTGGAGGCTCTGCCACCATGATCATCACTAAAAGTATCAGACGTGAAACTGGAAGAAGTTGCTAGTTTAATACTGGTTTCAAAATCACGGTTCATTTCTGAAATTTCGTTGATATGTTCTAAACTCTCCAACATATCACGAGCATCAAAGTTCTCTTCATAACCCTGACTTTCCGCTAGACTAGAATCATCATCATAAAGTGAAAGCTTCCTTGATGGAGAGCTTAGATCACTCTGAATACTGCCTCGTTTACCAACTAGATCAACGTGAAGTGTTGCATCACTCGACACGCTATGACTACTATCTCGCTTTGGCAGAATGTCTAATGTTGTAAGTTTATATGATTGGTCCTCAACAGAGTCCTCTTTAGCCAATGGTGCTTCACTGACACTGCTACTGTCCGACTCTTCCGAAATTGTTGATAGTTGCTTAGCAACCATTGCAAATACTTGTTGGACAATGGCTTCAGCAACTTGGCGTTCATCTGCTTTTGAATCATCATCCATAAAGGGGATGGAGTCGAGGTTACAGCCAGCAGCCTGAGAGACATCAGATGCCTCTTCTGGTTTGAAGGTTGAGAAGGCAACAGGTTTTCTTTCGAACTGATTTGCATAGGCATCTTCATCTTCAGCCAGCAGAATGGCAGCTGGAGAAAGATCATCAAGGTTATCAATTGCAGGCACACTTGTGTCAATAAAAAGACCCTCTCGACTAGCAGAGGATTCTGGTTTCCAAACTTCAACTTTATTTATAGCTTCAACAATATTTGAATTCTCCTCAGTATTGGACAGTGGGGAGGATGCCTGATTTATCTTATTCCCATTTGCATCAGTTTTGGGATGATTTTGAAGGAGGCTATCTGACACGGCTACCTCAACTTGTGGCAGAGGAGCTACTATAGTGTGCGGGTGTTCCTGAGTTTTGCAGACATTTGCACCTTCTGCTTGGTCGGACTGCTTTTTGCGAATGTGCTCAAGTATTTCTTTTTCAAAAGATGGGCTAGTGCTATCATCTACAGAGGAATAGCTATTTTTTGGTGGAAGTTTACCAGGGTGAACGATTTCACATTTTCTGTGTCCAGACGGGGATCTATCGGATGGTGAACGGCTTCTTGGTGACCTTGACCTTCTTGAATGCCGTTTATCCTCTCTGCCCAGTGATGGACTCTTATCTCTCCTTCTGGGTAAAGAGTCCCCTTTAATGAGGGCTGTTTCAGATATACATCCATTATTGGGTTCTAAATGCCGTCGGTGAAGAACATAAGTAATATCTTCATTTAAATCATCATTTTCAAACCCCGAGGCTTCTGACCCCACCCCTAACTTATTCACATTATTCATCTTGTTCTCGTTGATTCGGTCCCCCTCGCTACCAGATTTGGAGCTGCAAGATTCAATAATTTCTGCAGCACCTGATCCTTTTTCTTCATCAGTGCTTAAACTAACATAATCATTATCTACAGAACTGACTGCTATTACATTGACATATACATCATCATCACTAATTTTACTCAAAGAAATGTCAGGCTTAATGCCCTGCCCTTCATGAATTTTTTCTGTTAACTCCACTTTTGAGTCCTCAGTGCTAAGCGCTGTACCTAATGCTGCAGCCTTATTCATTTCGGCTCTCAATTCTTCCTCTGAAACCATTTCTAATTCTACTAACTCATCATAATCTTTACTTTCTGGACAAATGTTATCGTTTTGTAAATTATCAACATTTTCATAATAAATGGAAGCGGAATCCTTTGAGAAAGATTTGACAAGCCTGCCATGATCAACATAGTCTCCCCCAGAACCCACCCCATTTTCTGGTGCCCCTTCCCCATTTTCTACATGCTGTATGTCTGTTTGGGTTTGGGGTTGGGAAATAGAATCGGGTTCGGATGGCAAGTCGTTTTGTTTGGAGACATCATTGTCATTTGCATTTTGATTGGCTGACATTTTAACCTGATCAGAAGTATTAACATCAACAGGTTTAACAGTGATAGAATCTGAATCAATGGAAGGAGAAGAAACAAAATGATTAGCTGCACCTCTTTTTGTTGACTTGTCCTGGTCTATTTCCAGTTCCTCAATGCTCTCTGGGGTAGCTGGAACTCGGTCCTCGGCTGTTCCCTCTGAGCGTCGACTAGATTCAAATTTTGGTGATCCCAGAGAACGGCTACCAGACATAGAACTATCACTGTGAACGTCAGCTGTTTCCACTCTGGTCGCGATCTTAGGAGTATCAGGGGTTGTGTCTAGGATATGTGAACCACTAGAGGCTGTACTGTTCTGAAGATCGGAGGAATTTAAGGTGCTTGTTTTCGTTGGAATTTTAGGCGTCACACTGGTACTGCGGCAAGAAACTCTTCCACTCGCCGATCTGGAGAAACAATAAAAACAGATGTTATTGTCAAATTTGAGAGTTGCCAGTTATATTCAAATTATAAATCAGTACTGTAATTTACATGAAGACTATATTTAAATGCAAAAAATCTCAGATTTAGAAACTGATAAATTACATGAAAAATTTTATGGTAATTCGTAAGAAATCTTAAAAATGGTGATTTTAATTTCCTTCATTCGCTAAGCCTTGTATTCTGGAATAATAATTTGTTTGCAACTATTGAGTAAAAAACTTCATTGCTTAACTTGCCTTATCCGTCGTTACATTTACACCTATTCAATTTTTTTTATTTTTTTATTATTTTCCCCAATGTTTGGAAATACATAAGATGAAATATCTAAAATTCACACAAAAAAAAGTATACAGAAAAATGAAGTTAACAGTATTAATTAACAAAGACATACACCCCAATGCACAAGTTCTTTTTAAAGCCACTAGCATTTGACAAACTTTTCAGAATATAAATAATGTGAACAAAATCTTGCAAATTTCAGCTGCTTCACCAAACATGCGACATGAACGCTAACATGGCAACAAAATGGTTATTCACTAATATCAGATTGTTCTCTACATGTAACTTCTGCAAAAAAAAGAATACATTTTCAACCAATAGGTGCCATTTTGTAGCAAAAGCAACCCCTTTACTATATACTACAACAACAATTTATACAAAATATTTTAACCAAAACATGCCAATAAATGTATGAAAATGACAAGTGTCTAACTACATGTGAAATAAATTATCTGTGTCCAGGACATGTTGTATGGTCTGCTTGGTTGGTATTTTTCATATGTTTTTCAGAAGCTGAAATTTCTAACTTTCTATTTCTAAAGATCTGAACTGACAGAGCTAAAGAAAACTTTGCTGAAAGATCTATGTCTGATGGCTGAAACAAAACCGAGAACAGAACTTTGTGGAAATATAATCAGTGTTGTCTCTCTTTGAGTTTACCAAGAGCGATTTAGAGACATTAAAAAGATTGTTAGATTGGGGTTTAACATCGTACTCAAAGGGTATTTCACTTATATGACAACAGGATATTAAATAGAAAGAAAGGTCAAATATCAGTTACACCAACACACAAATCTGCAAGAAACTTTCTGGAGTCGTATATGGAAGGCAAGATTTAATAAATTGCTGTGGTGCCTAGAAATCTTTAAGCGCATCCTCGAACATGGGGGAGGAAATTTGAGAAATAGTATTGAACTTCAATTTAACATTTAGAAGTTCCTTTGCCAAGATATCATTTCAATTAACGAACCAGAACTAATTAAATCCCCAGTTCCGATTGTAAAAAATCTCCATTTTTATATTTTGTTAGAATGGAGATGAGCATATCACAGAGACCAAGCGTTTGAATGTTTGTAGGTCAAGTGATGTACAAGAGGATTAATACAACAGATAGCCCCATCGAAACCTTCCCTATATATTATTGAAGGTTTAACAATACAAGATACAAGCGCAGTTTAATGAAACTGTCTTTTCACACATTAGAAGCAGCATGTTGAATCATGAACATAATCAAAAAATAAGTTCAGGAAAAAACAATAGAGTACGTATATTTAATGCAGACAGACAATAGTTTTATCTTACATTAACAAAATTAAAATGGTTCACTTTTAATAAACAAAGTTAAAATCTATCACATTCCATACAAAAATAATAACAAAAGCTTCTACTAACATTAAGATAAGCTTATTGCATGGCAACTAAAAATAATAAACAAAAATTCTATCAGGAACAGAAGCGAAATATCTGAGGCATGCAGGTGGTGTACAGAAAAACGCAACTCAAAAAAACAAATATGCTTACTTTCTTTAAATCCAGGTGCGCAAGGGATTGTGGGAAGGGAAAAATAAAATAAAAACAGATGTGACGTGTTAGTAAGCTTAATAGAACTACAGCTTTTTACAATATCACAAAACAATTATTACTTAACCCCTCTTTCATATAGTATCTATTGCCATTAGATATATTTTCAAACATGGCTGATTCGTGTTATACGTCCAATTCGAAAGTTACTGCCTTGAAGCAATTGTGTTCGTGAAGAAAATTACGATAGTTTTTTTTCTCAATCTTATCAAGCAAAATTTTGTAAAAATATTATAACACATGGTTTAAAATGTGAATCCATACCATATGAATGGTGTTTACATTTGTCCTTATACTTTTTGTCAGCAAAATAGGTGAAGATAACTCAAACTACATAAACCTTCCACACCTAAAACATCTAGTGACAGTTGCTCGAAAGAGTATTAGCCGCTAACACCAGATTAAATTGCTAACACCGGGTAAGAGATAAACTCTCAACATGGTGTCACATCATCTAATAACCCTTGACCTTAACACACCAAAAATCTTCAGTACCTTACACAGCTTGCCCGATACCTCCATCATACCAACTACTTTCAATTCCAAGGATACCTGACAGGACACCTGAACTTACTAACAATCATCATTACTCAGGAGACCGAACACATATAGTCAATCCAGGACTGACAAGAGGCGGTCCAGTCAACTGATACACCAACCTAAATTAACCTTCAAGATCAGAGAAACCCAGGATCTGGCATGGTACCAAAGTATGTACCAATAATGTTCACTATAAAACTTAACTGAATTTAAAGATGAAGCCACTGACCAGGTAGGACAAGAAGTATTGAGTTCAAATGAAATCAGACAATCAATCAGATTGCAGTATAGCAAGTAATAAATATGTTTGTTTGTTTGATTGGTGTTTAACGTCCTACTGAAGGGTATTTCACTTATATGACGACGAGTTGTCCACTTCACACTGTATACAGCTAATCACGGTGGAAAACCGGACGAAAACCTCGTAAAAACCACCTCCGCGATTGCCGGAGGCACAACTGTGACACTCATATACCTGATGGTCGAAAGGCGGACTTGAACCCATGAACGGTAAATCGAAGCATGTTCAGTTCAGAAGCACACTTGCTACCACTGAGCCACGGCCGATTGAAGCTATTGAGAAAGTTTGACAAGAATTGCACATGGTTTAAGCGGAATATTAAGCAACATTATGTGTGTTTCCTCACAATGTCTTCATCTATAGAAGAACATACAGAACACTCTTTTTTACAGGCATATTAAAGTAAATGAGCTAAGACGTTTGGAGAATAGCTTTTAAACAAACATAAACAATAACAAATAATACAAATGCAAACTGGAAAGTAAAAAAACAGCTCACTTTGACTTAGTTTGTCTGTCTGTGGTACAGAGAGGTATGTGGTAAATGTGGTACGGAGAGGTATGTGGTAAATGTGGTACAGAGAGGTATGTGGTAAATGTGGTACAGAGAGGTATGTGGTAAATGTGGTACAGAGAGGTATGTGGTAAATGTGGTAC
>JARFOD010017317.1:0-24716 GCA_031763545.1 Mopalia muscosa
ATATCAGTTTTATACTTGGATCTTAAACAATGGGTAATGCACAAACTACAGTCAAATTTATCCACGCGGCCATGTCTAGGTAGAAAGGTATACATCTGTAACCCTCGGGTTATTTTATGAAATCAAGAAACGATAAATTTATACCATATTTAAGTATATTTAATGGTAACCTTTCAAGGAATATAGGGATCATTTCAGCCGGGAGTATCGCTTTAAGTAAACAAACGTATATTATTAATTTTTGTTATGAACGTTTAGAACATATAACCGTTAGAGACTGGGAATATTACAAATAGAATATAGTGCCAAGAATATATCGAACTGGTTGTCTCTCTTAATAACTTTTTATTTTAGAACGTGATTCGCACTTGGTGGTCCTGGGAAATTAGTCTATGCTGTTATGTCTAACATTTTGTGCGTAACGAGAAATAACGCTGTAATAGTCTCTTCGGAAATTGCTCATGGAACTTTGCCAGCAGAATGAGAACTATGCCTTTTTAAAGTTAACTGACATCCGGGCTTAATGAAGACTTGTCACTTTTCTGAATTTGTGAAGGAAAGGTTATAGCTAGCCGAAGACAAAACAAAGAACACTGACGTCGTTAGAAAAGTAAACAAGCTGAATTTTGCTTTGCACTTGAGTATTATTTTCAGAAATTCAATAGCAAGGACTTTACAGTTTTGAAGATGAGGGTAGTGTAGAGATCTTCCCGTATACACGGGTTTTTCTTGAACTCTGCTATAATTAAAGGGGATCACCAACCGTATTTGTCGTCGTCTCTTGCGTCGACAATTTCGGACAGATAGTCCTATTGTTCCATTATTTGCTTCCTACATGCACTCTTTTTATGTATATAGCATAACGCTGATGGGCGGAATGATATTAAAGTGCACGGCCGGAATTAACTGCTGGGGATAATACGATTTTATCCCATTCGCTAGGAGTCGTGGATTCGATTACCGGGCTAAAGAATCCCAAAGTAACGGAAATCCGGTTAATATAAACTTTCTAAACCCAGTAAAATTATTTGGTTTTCCATCTAGTGTGGTTGTCAGTGTTTACGTGATTTTGAGATAACACTTTCTTAGTTTGAAGAGATAATATTTAATAAATTTTGCAGGTTGAAACCTGTTCGGGAATCTCAGGACCCTCAGAGATAGGCACAGAGTCGCCAACAGTAAATGTCGGCCACATTGACCTTCCACTCGGGTAGGTAAAACCTGAATGTAATTATAGCCTACTGATATTGCCTATACTTAGATAGTTTATGTGCACAAACGCAAAAAACAGAAAAAAAAAATAAAAAAAAAAAAATAAAAATAATAAACTCGGCCAAAAAAGAAACTTCACACTCGTTTGGATGTCGATAAGTTGAAGATACAAGAAAAGTGGTTTTAAATAATGATTAAATTCCATTTTGTATTCATTAAGGACGGTGTGCCATAAAAAGCATGTTCATAATGTAACCAGTTCCACCGGAAATGCTACAGAAATGTAAGAGAGTAAAATGGGTTACAACTTGATGAAAGCATGTCAATAGCGCGTATATGCCCTTCATGAGCGTTCACAACTGCGACGCAACGTCTCTTCGTGGATTGAATGATGCGTCTTGATACAGCTTGGGGGATGCGTCGCCATAATTGAACCAGCATGGCCTCAAGTTCCTGCAAATTCTGTGGAGGGTTTCTTACTTGACGGAGCCTTCTGTCCAACACATCCCCATGTTCTATGGGATTAAGGTCGGGGGACCTTGAGTGCCACTCCATGACATTGATGCCAGCATTCCTAAGAGAATTCCGCGTTACAATGGCCGTATGAGGTCTGGCATTATCGTGTTGGAATATCAAACCTGGGTCATGAACTGCCATGACATGCGTTATCCTTGATGTATGCTCGCACGAACTGCATGCTTGTGCACTCGGAGTTGCTGTGTGTCATGATGTCTTTTGACAACGCATTTACCTCTAATAATAATAATAATAATAATAATAATAATAATAATATCTCTTGTTTTAAGTTTCAAGAAAATATTTAGAAATTTATGAGTGTGAAGTTTTTTTTGGACTGAGTATATATATTAAAAAATAAATACGGAAACTTGAAGGCCACATCTGGCGTCCATATAATGTGGAGTATGTTGCGACAATCCCTCATCACTCATTTTGTTTGTCTCTTCGTCGGCCTGTCTAAATGTTTCCCAGTAATAACATTCATCATTTATCGCCTTGATGTCACCTTACGTAATTCGCAGCGAAAACTGATATATTTAGAGCGAAGATACATCTCAAAGTCAAGAACAATGTTTCTGTGCTTTGGATTAATGCCATCAGTCAAATCAAGACATCTATAACATCATCTGCCATCACACTTTACGGGCAAACTGTGTTCACCTATATTAAATTCTTTTGTTAAAAATAAACAATACTATAAAAGCTTTTTAAGTTAAGTTTATTAGGGATATACGAGCGACCTGTCGGAAACCTGTCTAACAGATGACAGCCCTAGCGAAAGACTGACGTGAAACTTTTAAACGATTTTACTGCGGATAAAAACGTATTTGTTCGTTAAAAATATCCCCCAAACACAGCCTTCCGTTTGTTGTCTGTGTCTGACACTGACAAGGTTGACAAAGAGGAATAGCTATTGTAAAATTTCACATCAGAGTATATGTCACCGACTTGTGTATAGATCAAGGGGCTATGAAAACAGATCTCTTAATACACAGGTAGATAAAGAACGAGGCACCTCTTACACCAGATAAACAATTTAAAACAAAAAATACATAATTGATGAATCATTAAATAAACACCGTAATAGATAAGAGCTTTTATCGATTCGAGTTTTAGAAATATTTTTACACAATCTTTATTGACATCCAATTGACCTTACGAGTGAGGTGGTTGTTATGCGCCATTTTCCCAGACAACGAATTTTGACTGATCGATATAGGGTACGTACGTGGGATAGATTGCGATTTTGCTTGACGTTTACCTTCCTCGTCAATCCTTCGGTTGGCAACTTTTGGGGAGATTCAGCATAACAACAGCAATCCGATAGGTAAATGGCTAGTCTTTATATTAATATTATTCTTCACAAACAGGCAAGAAGGACATAACAGCCTCTTTAAGAACTTAATCAGTCAAATGACATCCTTCACAAAACTCGGAAGTGTTTATCTCGATGTTAACAATTTACGCCGGAAAGGTAGATGGTTATGGCAAGCCGTTTTATCACTTCTACCTTTATTCTACATCTGTTGACTTCTTTTCAGTCAGTGAGCAGTACCGGTACCAATTTCTGTCGGAAGTTCAAGGAGATTCATTCCCTGGCTTCCGTTATATTAACTTTCTAATTCCCCATTAATCCGCTGACTCCTGTAACAGATAGGCTGCTTTACCTGGCGAAGTTTCAGCCTTTTAAACTTGACAGACATACTTTTTAAGAGCGGACACCTGTGGTAAACATTAATCAATACTGGCCTGTAGATACACTTAGGGTTGTTGGTGTGAAGGATTCGTTAACGTTTACACTGTGAACCTTGTTGGCGCTTAATATATTTATTATAGCGTTTAAAACGTTTAGATTTACTATCTAGTATGTATAGAACCACTATTTCACTGTATAAATCCCCAGCATTTTAAATCATATTATCAATGGATTGTGCACAATGCAGCCACTCCGCGTTTGAGTGAAAATATTATAATTTTAATTAATCTGGTGATTAATTTTTTGTTTGTTTGTTTGTTCGTTAGTTTGTTTGTTTGATAAATGCTGAGGGTAGTCTATACTTATAACAGTCAGAATCTATACATAAACACTGCTAAAGGTTTCTGAGCAAGCTTGGTACCCGATAGAGTTTTATGTCGTGACTCACCTTGTCACAACAAGATTAATATAAAGGCACTAGAATAATTGGGGGATTGGAAGGTAATTTTATATGGAACTATTTAAAATAAGAAACGGTTCTTTGATATAATAAGATATATGGAGAAATACATGGAACAGTTGCAGCGAAGGTTCCCTGTACAGAACATAAAGGGTTTCATCAAAACCAGGACTGAAGAACGTTTAAGGGTTCCAGGAGAGCCACATTGTTTGTAATAGTCCATTTTAATATATATCTCAATAGACACTGCCCTTTATAAAAGATGTTGATATAAATATGTACTTCTATAGATACGGTTATTTCGAGTTTGCTTAATGACCGAGATAAGTAGGTCTACATATGGACAATGACTACCATAACTGTTTAGAAACTGAAAAAGAAAAGCATCGAGAAACCGTATAGGCTACTAGTAAACAAATAAACAAATCTATTCCACAAAAAGAAGACAATAAAGAAAAAAAACAAAAACATTTCAGCACTCAACATAGTGTTAAAGAACAATCGTATGTTATGGCTCTACAAGTCAGCCAATAGAAAGAATAAAAATGAGGTTGGTGAAAAATCGAAGATCCCGTCGCGTGACAGATAATCATTGACATTTAGAGAGGTATAGGAAATTAGGAATAATTACAGCTCTTGTATAGTCTATAGTTCAAGTCCTGTATTATTTCTCCAAGTTGGACAATAACTCAATTCATTAACACTGTCGCGGAGGTCAGGTCTCAGTTTTGTAACGGAAAAGAAACTACGAAATGTTTATAACGGTGAAGGCTGTCTACGATTGATTCAAACGCCACAATAGGCCTAACAACCTATACTAAGGATTTCGAAAGCCCAACCTACGGCAGTATTAGGGATATTCTTACCTTCCTTGTATCTTGATCGCTTAACTTAGACCTATAGAAATAATCTCTAATCTTCAATTGAACGTTTAAAATTTTAAGTTGAGCTTTCAAGTTATAAAAAAAAGTCACGCTCCAAATATTAAGTTTAACGCTTAAGTTATCATCTTGGGCGCTTGGGTTCTTAATTTGAATGCTTATTTTTTTTCTTGAACGTCCAAGCTTTATAATGCTGAGCTCTCTTGTATTTTATTTAAACGCTCAAGTTTTTATCTTCAACACTCACGTATTTTCTTTAACTGTAACGTTAATTTTTTAACGCTTAAATGTTTAATATGATCTTAAATTGCAAAATATATTGAACTTTAATGTTCATTTTTGGAACTGTCAAGTTATTAAGATAAAGGCTCAAACTATTATCATAAACTCGTATACTATTACCTTGGTTGCTAATGTTAATAAGTTCTTGCTTGACCAACATCACAACTTTTAGAGCAAAAGTTTTTCTATGTCCTTTATTACTGTGAGTATATCTCAAACACTCTGTATGTATATTTTAGGGAAATTTAGATCTCCGGGTTCGAATAGGCTCCGTGAATATAGACCCAATAATAATTTTTAAACTGAATATCTATAAACAGTTATTTTTTGGTTTATTTGTCAGAATTAATCATAGTTATTTAGTATATCATCTTTGACCGAAATGGGTGCATGGCTCGTTCTAAAGTTAAATCAGAATATTGTATTCAGTGGACGGTTTTATCTGTCCAGCCCTAGTTAATCCTATAAAAGCTATAACATTGCAAGTTTAAGGTTAAGTTATACGGTTAAGCGTTCAAGTTATTAATGCGATAGTAAAAACAAACCTGGATTGAACATGGCACTAGCAATAGCTATCGTAGATTCGTGAAAGTTGAAAACTTGAGTTACAATAGATTTTGTAAAAAAATTGTACCAGTTTCCGGCAATAAATAGTATATGTTTATGACAACTTAGACTTTAAGTGACTCTAATAGCATAAATAAAATTCTCATTTATTTCATGTCAATTTATGGCCGAACTTAAAATTTCGGTGTAGGCCCTATGGCCTACAAACTTCTTCGTCGAGATTAACTGAAATCTTTAACATAATAACGTATTTATCCAAAGCATGTGTATTTTGTCATCATAAGAAATAGCATTAATAATAGGGTATAAATATTTTATGGATAAATTAATACAAGAGTATATGAAGTTATTGTTAGTGCTTAATTATGTAGGTCTATTTGTGATCTGAGTGGGCCTATTTTATTGGCAACCTTAACGTCTTCACAGTATATATGCTTTAACTTACACTGTTTTAAAAATATTCATTATATACTAGTAATACAATAATGGACTCTAAAGATTAACAGCCTATGTTAGTGATTTCTGTAATAAAATGAAAGCTGAAATTAATTTTGTCTCCCTTCCCAAACCAGTCAAGTATTACATGGGAGATTACTATGTCATTTGCAATATTTTACTGTCATTTGTTCAAAGAACGTTATGTTTTTGGTAGTTATCTCCCCTTCACTTGATAGCAAACAAGCTCTGTTTATGTAATTTTATGTCGTGTCATTTTGTTTGGTATAGGTCACTGTGATAACAAATGTCATGGCAACGTTGTTGTCATGAATATACAAGATGTATGATAGGCTTGTCTGTTTGAAGACATAATCTGTCTCAATGAGGTTACGGTAAGTTATGTATTTGTGGCTAACTCGTTAAATGGATCGAAGAAACGTGGCGTATCCAATGACAACACGGACGCACTTGGTCAACAACAACAACACTGCGTTGTCGTCTCTCAGCCGCTTGACGAATATCTTGGGCGTATATTTGTCAAATATTATTTTAATGGCGGTTTAACCATGGTAAGAAGTGTTTATATGAATGTAGGTCTTTCTTTTAAATAATTACGTAGACATATTTCCTTTCGAACTTACTATAGGCCTAGGACTTCGCCTGAACATTGAGCTTAGGCTAGGGCCTATAAGCTTATCCTCTTGCAAACATAGGCCTACAAGTACAAGGGTAATCGCAATATGATAAATATGTCGACAGAAAACTATATAGGCCGAAAACTCATGCGTCAAATTTCTTTTATTTTGTCGAAAGATATTGATGTTTATGTAAACCTTGCGTAAGCTTATTCTTGATTACTATTTACTCAATCTAATTCCCAAGAATTATAATCTGATTGGTATAGGGACTACTCCCATCACAAGTTTCCAAACAACACATGTTTTTTAACGTTTCATTATTTTCACTTGTTTTTATGTAATTTTTTGATACATAATAATATTAAAATGTAACAGCAGTATTTTGCCAATAACCTGTCTGAAGGTTAATCAAAATGCTTTTAAATCAGTCATGTGATTTTCTTAAGTGTTCTAATACTGGTGATCATAGTACTTATAAAATGGCTATTAACAGAAGTTGGTTCTGGTAGCCGAAAAGGGCCTACTGAATTATGATTTTTTTTATATTTGATTGTGTAAAAAGTTATCAGTAATGAGCAAGGATTCCATTTATAAACATCCGTATTTATATGACCAAGTCGATCCATACAGAATATGTTTCATTGCTTGAAACACAATCAATTTCTGAACTGGTGGTCAGTTTGTTTTCCCTTCATTTTTGTGTGTAATGGAGGGGGCAGGAAAATCAGTTTAAGTGTCCATTAATAGCTGCCATATTGACAGGGAGAACTTAATTTCCTGCAATTTTATCTAACTGGCTGAACAAGCTAGGAAAAATGTCTGAAATGAACTAACAAACTGAAACATTTGATTTTAATTTGACAGGTCTGTTGGACACTCAATAATGTTTTTTTGTTTGCTTTAAATTTCATTTAACATTTTGTTGTGTTCCAGGCTTTAATAGAGAAAGATGTCATTCAGGCGCCCACCTTCTGTTGTATGCTACATTTGTGGACGTGAATTTGGGACCAAGTCAATTTCCATTCATGAACCGCAATGTTTAAAAAAGTGGCACAACGAAAACAAGAATTTGCCGAAGCACATGCGACGAAAACCCCCTCAAAAGCCTGAATTACTTCCTGCGATTGGTGGGAGCAAAAACTACGACATCAATCGTTTTAACGAAGCAGCCTGGCAAGCCGCCCAAGACAACCTAGTCCCTTGTAATAACTGTGGGCGGACTTTCAACCCTGATAGACTCGCTGTCCACCAAAAGAGTTGCCGTCCAGGTAAACCATTAAAACCATTGAGAACAAATCAGACACAGAATACTCAGGCTGACGGAAATGCTAACAATAAACTTGAGAGACCAGGTACAGCCACATTGAGTAACCCTAAAATTCTCAAATCTGGATCAAACTCCTCAGTTAATTCGTCCAATGAAAATTCCAATAATTCAAATGTAAATCGCCCGACACAAAACAGTAATACACTCAGACGTGAAAAAACTTTTACATCATCAGAGAAACAAGGCATTGGCAAAAATAGTTCAGGTGTGAAAAAACCCACTCTGGGAATGAGTGGTGGCGCTAAGTTTGTTATTTGTTATATTTGTGGTCGCCAGTTTGGTTCAGCCTCTATCAGTATACATGAACCAAAATGTATGGAAAAATGGAAAACCGAGAATGACCAGTTGCCCCGGGAGCAACGACGCCCACTTCCGAAGAAACCCCAAGTTCTTCATGGAGCAAGTACTTCAGAGCAGAATGAAGCAGCTCGGCAAAGTGCACAGCAGAGTCTTGCAGCCTGTGAAAATTGTGGCCGTACCTTTAATCCAGACAGACTGGCTGTACATCAAAGGGCTTGTAAACCTCAAGGTGGAAACCCAGGTGCTAAAGCAAGTAGTAGTGGGCCAATGAGAGGAAGCTCTACTCCATCACGAGATCGCGATCCGTCACCGCAGAAAGGACCAAGGACTCTGGTGTGTTATATATGTGGTAGAGAGTTTGGCACAAAGTCCTTGTCTATACATGAACCACAGTGTCTTGAAAAATGGAAAGTTCAGAATAAACAGCTCCCGAAAGAACAGCGTCGCCCAGTGCCTAAAAAACCCCAGGGGTTACCTGGTTCAGGATCAGGGGCAACCAGGTGGGTGGAAAAACATCTATTTAAGATTAGTCGATCTCATGGTTTAACTCCGTACTTTATATTATTTCCACTCACTGATTCAGAGGCCTTTTGTTTTTTTGTGCTGGCTTAAGTCACTGGTTATCTTAAAGTTTCTTAAAACAGGGTGTCCAAATGAGGCAATTATTTAATTCAGCCCTTGTTCTCAATCCTTTAGAAACAGCCAATGCTTTTATCAGAGAATATGAAGACAGGATTTCTGTAAATCCTATGATTAATAAGAGTTAACTTTATTTCTCTCATAAGACTGCATCCAAGTCTATTAGTTCTCTGTAGCACTGAAACGGCTTTTAGTGTCATTGTAGAACCAAATCACTAGAGGAGTTGAGATTTTAGGATAAGTACAATTGTTTAATATACAAATTTACCTTTTCTTACTAACTATTTTTTTTATTACCAAGTCGAAGAGATTCATTATACGCCCTAATTTTATTTTTCACATTAACTTGTACAAGTAAAGACTTAAAATATTAATTTCTTTTTATCTTAAATAAAATATTTCAAATTTCAGTAATATTTTGTCAATATATTAACAGCTTTACTAACAAATTCTGAATGACACTCAGACATGTTATTTACAAAGAAATGTTTTTATTTTGGCATTACACAATTTTCCAAGTAACCAATCAATGAGTGGTTAAACAAAAATAAACATTTTACAAGCATATTTTTCCAAGGTTAATCAAACTTAAAAATGGGCATATACATTTTATCAAAGGATCTTTCAACTTTCAAATATTTTTTTTTAACCCAGTTCTGGGTGACCTTTACACAAAATGTAAATTATTAGACCTGAGTTGTCAACACCTACACCTGTAACCCTAACCCCTAATCTAGCACTAAACCTACATTTAATCCCAATAATAAAAGGAACAGTTACACTAAAAATAGTTACTCCCTCAGGTATAGTGATGTGGCTCAGGAAATCATGAAGGTGGGTTTTACAAGGTTTCCTCTCGGTTTTCCACTGGTGCTTAAAAAAGAAGCAGTAAGAAATGAGCATTAATCCATCTTCATGTAAGTAATATAAATACATTCAAATTTCTGACAAAGGCAAAATGTAAGGTCACAAATTTTCACAAAATCCCACTTACGGGACTTATATTATTTTCAAAATTTCGCCCCAAGACCAGGGATTTCACTCAAACTGTGGTGGCATGATATAGTCAGAACACAAGAGCATCTGGGTATGAATGGCAGAGGGGTGTCCACCCATCTTTTGGACACCCTCAATTGATCAGTTGCCTCATTTGGACACCTGAAGGGATACTGTAAAAATTAGACACCCATTCACTTAAAATGTGAAGCGAACAAGCCTTTTTTTGACACCATACTTGTGAATTAGCCACTGGTTATGTTTTACCGACTATTTGTTACTTTGACAGGGAGCAGATGAATGAGGCAGCCTGGGAACAAGCTAAGGCTAATCTGGTACCCTGTGGGAACTGTGGGCGGACATTTAACCCTGACCGCCTTGCTGTCCACCAGAGGGCCTGTAAACCAGGGGGGAGAACTGTGAAACCGTCTGTGATAAACCCTCCAGGAGCACAGGCTGGTACATCCACACAACAGGTATACAAGGTTTATCATGATAATTCAGAAATATAGAACACAGACACATTGTTATGGATTAACAACTTCTAGATTTATTAACACCCAAGGTTTCGGTCTAGATCCTAGACTAGATAAATCTAGAAGTTGTTAATCCATAACAATGTGTCTGTGTTCTATACCTACCAGCTTCTAAATACCGCTCAAAGCAATTCAGAAATAGTTAGTCATTTTGTGAAATTTTTTTACAATGAAGGAAAACCTTTTTTTTTCATAGAAAAGTAGTATTTGGTTCTCATTGTACAGAAAGACTTCAAATTGAAAATAACTGTAGTCTATATTAATTTACATATGTGTACTTACTACTACGATGTCGCAAGATAGTACAACAGACAAATTTCATCCAAATATGAACATGTAAATATGACTTGATCTTGCAGACTCCTTTGAGCAGGTGTATGCTGGGCACTGCCTAATTCTATCACAAATTCCTTAGAAGACACTTCTCTGTCAAACCATTGTCTTGATTTTGACACAAACTTATAAGAAAAGTTATTGATAAATGGACAAAAAATTGTGATTAAAATATTTTAGGACACATATCCATGGAACCAAATTGATCATGAGAGGTTTCACTGAAAGTAAACTTATTACAACCAAAACACTAGAATTATCCCCATCCATTGACAAATTATCATATTTAATTCTTTATCTCTGTTTCAGAAGCCAGCCTCTAAACCTGCAGTTATTCGCCGTCCCCCTAGTGTAGTTTGCTATATATGTGGTCGCGAGTTTGGAACGAAATCTATCTCAATCCATGAACCACAATGTTTGACAAAATGGCATAATGAGAATGATAAATTACCCAGGCAGCTTCGTAGGCCGGAGCCGAAAAAACCTGAAGTCCGTTCCATTGGAGGTAGGCTATTGAATGATCTGATTTAAACCATGGTTAAATTTGCTCCCTCATATATTCTTATCTCATTTTGATTCATCTTCATTTAATGGGAACTGGCATTCATTCACGTTCAGTACTGATTGGTTCATGGAAGGATCTCAATTGTCCAATAAAAAGTCAGATAACAAGTGAGCAAATTATGGCCTTGTCGTTACAAGTTTCATGTAATTGCCATTTGATTGGTCATTTGTGACAAACCAATCAATCTAACAATGCAGTACAAGGGAGCTAATTTAGATTTGGTTTTAATTAAACTGAGTCTTGATGATCTTTTTTTTTAGATATTTAAACTCATCTAAGATGATCTAATTTTTAACAGAAAAATATATCAGATTTTTTGTTTTTAGGTTAAATGTAACTTTGGGGCTTTTCAAAACGCTCTCACTGGCACTACAGAAGCAAATTAATGATCACAATTTAACTATTTGCAATAAGAATTTTGAATTTATGTTGTGACTACCATAAACTTTGTTGAACCTTATTTCCAGTTTTGTGTCCAAGGCTTCAATGAAAACATTAACTAAAGATGTGAAGATTGATTTATTATCTTGTTAATGTACATTTTAATAAAATCTATCGATAACAAAATGTAGCATTATACAAAAATGTTTATTGTTATATATTTTTATTATTTCAGCAACAGGTAGTTATGATGTGAATGCCATGAACGAAGCTGCCTGGCAAAGTGCCCAGAGCAATCTAGTTCCTTGTTCAAATTGTGGGCGTACATTTTTACCCGACCGACTTATGGTACATCAGCGAAGTTGTCGCCCTAAACCACCGCCAGCAATTTGATTGGTCGAGAGAGATGATTTGATAAAAGATTAAAAACTATAAATTTTGGGTGTGGACATATTAGTAAATGATAGTTCAAAAATATTAAGTTAATGTTTAGCTTGGTTCATGTGGATAATTTAATTGTGAAGTGAAATTTGCAATTGATCATTGAATTGTTAAAAAAAAAAAAATTTATTATATATTTGAATTATTTAAAGAAAGCTTATTTAAGATTTATGGTATGGTAGCATTTGTATAGTAGCAATTATTAAATGAATGGTAGTACAATTAATGCAATAAATGAATATAATCATTTAGTAAATAATTTAATTATTCAGTGAATAATCATTATTATTAAAAAAATATCAACAATTATTTAACTCTAGTTAAGTGATTTGATAATTAGTGGCATTGTTATGACTGAAAATTTACAATTATTTAAACCAAAGCTAGAGTCATTAAATTAATTATTTCAAATATTTCATAATTAGTTTAACTATTTAACAAATAGTTACATCATTTGATTAATAAGTTAAAGGTGGATAAACTAAAGTATGGCTGTGGTTGAAATTCTTATAGTTTAGAAGAGTATTCTTAAAACAAATTCTATATAAATGGAGAACAAATTAATTTAGTTGATTGACAATTAATTTTGTCTGTAACAGTGTACATACAAATATTATGTAAAAGACATGTTGACCATTTTTTTAGATTTATTTTATTTTTAATGGCATACTATATACAAATGTTATATGAGGTACTATTTTAGAAATATTATGTAATGAATTGTTAAATATTGGGACCCAATTTTTATTTCATTTTTATAAACTTTTATTGTTACTATTTAACTGTGTCTTTTAAAATCCTGGTGATTTTATTACTGTGATAAAATATTTACTGCTTATTTAGGTACAATGTGGATTGTGTTGGGCTTTTTGTATAGGAATTTGTAGGTAATATTACATTCCATTTAAATTATTTTGCAAAATAAATTGAACACAGCTGAGAAATACTTTTTGCTTTTATATTTATTACCTGATTGATATCGCTTTGTATATTTTTATTTTAGAGAAAGAACTTGAGTCTCTACAGAACAGTTAATTGGATATGTGTATAATCTGTATTATTGTTAAAACAAATCATAAATACCATTGTCTAAAATCAGGACACTTTTAATGTCAGGGTTTGTGGCCACACAGCACCTTTGCACTCAGTGTTTGACATTGGAGATATGGGGCCAACTTGTTGGCTCGTTCTCATTGTAAAACAAACAAGTTGGCACTGTACATTTTAATGTCAGTTTAGTTTCTGAACGTCACCTGAAGATGTCTAGTTGAATTATTTGAGCGAAACTATTCTGGATTTATTTGATCCAAGAATTTAGGTATATCAAAAAATTCTGCTCTGGCTTATTTTAATTTATTTTCTTGTCTCCCCTTACACAGATCAGAGCCAAGCAAAGTTTGCCGGTGTAACCCCCAAAATTTATGCAGCGCTAGGCATGATAAGCTATCGTCGAACACCATAAAAAAGACGAAGACTTTCAATACATGTTTTTAACCCTTCTGCTAAGTGCAGGTATATGAGGGAGTTCCATGATGTGGCTCCGGCAATCCTGGGGTAATATTTTACGAGGTATCTTCCCTCTGGGTTTCCTCACAGTTTTCAACCAAAATTAGGCAAGGAGCCGTGTGAAGTGGACAATCCATCATCATATAAGTGAGATACCCTTGAGTACAAAGTTAAACATCAAACAAACAAACAATCACCATTGCATTCATATAGCTGAAATACCCTTAAGCATGGCATAAAACAACAGTCAATCAATCAATACATGTTTTTTTTAATACATTTTGTGCTCTTTGATTACCAAGCCTGGGAGGAGAAAATAAATGATGTAATTTTCTCTGTGGCAAGTGAGAGACGATTACAATGGTGAAGCTTAAGCCAATGAGACTGATCAGCTGATTACTGTCGATAAAAGGGAACACCTGTTAAGTTTTTTGTTGTGGTTATTTGCGGTAATGAATAAAACTTCAATTATAACAAACAGTTACGATTTAACTTATCAAGCTTCAAGGCAATCAAGAGCGTTAGATTTTTCACCATTTAAAATCGATTTTTATCGCTAAATTAAATATTAAAAAACAAAAACAACATTTCATTAGATGGAAACATGTTTTTAAGACATGTTTTATCAGATTAAAATAAGTTTTTATTAATGCTTCTGGGCATTTAAAAGAGGGAAAGGCTGTCAGTCAAATACAAAAAGGAATAATAAAAGGATGACTAGAAAACTAGACTTGGTTGGCAAGTATGAACAGGCTCCTTAGAAAACACTCCGTCGATAACATCATGACATGGCTGAAATGGCTAAACTTTCAGTTCCAACAGTTAAAAGCTAAAGGTCTACCTGAATCTATCAATCTTAACCATATATATGTATATATTTTTGGAAAGCTTGAGTACTCCTGATTTCATATTTGTTTATGTGGTGAAAATCCAATCATTATTTGTGAATATATTACAAATCAGTAAATGTCAAGAGAAAAAAATAAATTGAGGGCATATGCATTTATGGAAAGTCTTATAAAAATGTAAAATACAACTTTCTGAAATATATGTGGATATGCATTAAATAGCCTTGAGGATGGTCAAGTATAGTAAATAAGCTGGATTTCGTTTTAAATATTTATTTTGGCGGTTTGTCGAAACTTTGCGTTTCATACCTTCTCCATTTATACTCTTCATATAGCGACCAAACATAACATTGCCTTGTGTGCATGTGCTGAAACACAGCACCGGTTTATTGATAAATAAGTATATATAGTCCCATTTATAACCAATCAATGAAAAAAATCAAAGATTAACACCCTCTGACAAAGGGCATTATGTTTGAAACTCAGTCGTGCTGTCATTGATCAGCTCTGAAGGAAGATTAATTTGTTGTCACTGAAAGTATTCACTGTAAGAGTACCTGCTATCCTATAACTGCAAAACTCCCAGAACGAATTACCTCCCTTATCAAATTTGGAAGATTTCCCTCATGAGGGCTAAGAATTAAAACAGTATTCAGATATTTGATACACATTCCATGGATATATTGCGTATGGTTGGGAGGGAGCTGCTCTCCGAGCCAAGGGGCAACATACAGGAACTTGTTTAAGAGGCAGGAAGCCTATTTATTTGGGATGTCTTTTTTTTTAATTAAGTCTTGTAATTATTGTCCTGTCTTTGTTGTCAGCAGCATCAAGAATTGTTCCATGCATGGAAGAAGTGAGGCACATTCACATTTTGTCCCCAGGAAGATAGACCCTTGCAGTACTTTATGCTGAAATCGAATGAGTTTCTCTTACCTGTACAGACAATGTACTTATTGATTATTATTGATTCATCATCACTGTTTTAGTTTTTGAATATACTTCCTTAAAATATGACAATCACAATTTATAGATAAATCTTTATTTGTGCACAAGTGTCACTTAGGCCAAATTTTCGTTCACTCAAAGAACATTCATAAGCTAATAAAGAAATATATTCGGGAGAAAAAACAAATCTTGTTCAATAGAATCTTTTATTTTTTTCAAATTGAAATACAAATATACAAACTCAACTGACATGGATTGCTAACAATTTGTTTAAAACAACTAGCAATAAATATACACTGATCCACTTAGCTGACTAAACATATGATCTAGTACCAAATGCCATGTGTAGAAATAGGTTAACATTACATAAATGCCTTTGGTAATTAAAAAACCAAAAATAGCTGTAATGGACTTACTAATCATTGGTTATTATGGCCGTGCAAACGATTTGGATAATAGCTTATTTGCAGCACTAGTGTATTTAATAATGCAAAATATCCTCTGGCTAAGGAAAGTATAATTGAAGTAAAATTATACTGTCAGCTATGGAGGAACATTAATTTCCCAACAGAGTGTTTGTATATTACACTTCACATACATGTAGTGGTTGTGTTGCTGTTAACAACACAGCAATCAATCCATCTAAAAATATGTAGGACTAGTTCCACCGGGTGAGAAGATACTTATGATCCACAGATAGACTATCCCAACTTGTTCTCTGAAGTACAGACTATAAATTTGAGTCTCTTTACAAGCTAGCTATAATACCTATTATGACAATGGTGTTTAAGGCCTAAAAATATGTCTTGTTTCCTCCTTGTTTTGATAGCATACTCGTATTTATAATGTTTTGGGGTTATGCAAGCATCTCTGTCAGTTTTAATTAATAAATGTTTTGTACAAGGCCTATAAAAGAAAAAAAATATTTTGATAGCATACTCGTATTTATAATGTTTTTGGGTTATGCAAGCATCTCTGTCAGTTTTAATTAATAAATGTTTTGTACAAGGCCTATAAAAGAAAAAACATTAACAAAAAAGAAAATACAAACTGGCATGCCTAGCCTAAATTTTTCAGGCTGTTAGAGGAAACACAATTTTTTTTAGGCCTAAGTTACAGAAAAAACTGTCACCCCTCTATCAGACAGGAAGAAAATATATAAGATAGTCAATCCCTGATTTCTAGTAAAGTTACAAGTCGGCTCTATATCAAGTCAATTTGTATGTCCAACAAAAATAAATTATAAAGCATTGCATTTCGGAATAACCGGTTAAAGTACTGAAATGTGAAAAAATAATGTTTCCATTAACAGTTTGTTTTTTATATTTTTTCTAGGAAGATTTTCATAAAACAAATTATAATGGATTAACTTAATTGATCAAATTCAACAGAGGAAATGCAAAGCCGAAATGCTGTTGAAATACAGTGTTACTGGCTGCATGACAAGGATAATTCATTGTGACTATTGCTTGTTTTTTGACACTGATGTTAGAAGTTCAACTACCAGCATCCTAAGTTTTTAACAGCAAGATATATACTTCGAGACAAATCTTTTAACAGGTTATAGTCTCAAATTGTTATGGGTAACCTACAGGGGTAGGACAGTTTGCCATCACTATGGATGGATAAATCCACCCGTAACACCACTGGCAACAAAAAAGAGGAAACAATCAGAAATAATCTTCCTGTACTGCTGACTATAAAAGCAGCAAAACTAGGATGGTATTAAACTGAATTGAGCCATACTAACATTGAAACTTAGTCCAATAATTTCTTAAATTTAATAAAAAATTAATTACAATCTAGCACATACGATTTCGAAAAGTTTTATGAAGGCAATAACAGATCAAATTGAAGGCACATTCAATATCACAGATGTTGAATTTACTTCTCTCACAAATTATCAGG
Organism: Mopalia muscosa; assembly: GCA_031763545.1. Lineage (NCBI taxonomy): Eukaryota > Metazoa > Mollusca > Polyplacophora > Chitonida > Mopaliidae > Mopalia > Mopalia muscosa. The sequence continues at coordinate 17,422 of JARFOD010017317.1, forward strand.
TATTAATGCAAATCCTTTCTACACAGCTTCTGATAAAAGAGTGCCTGTTTCTTGAGGATTCCCAGAATAGGGTTTACTTCTAAACATCCAATTAAATGAGAGAAATGACAACGCTCCTAATGAACCTTGTTCTGAGCATCCTTGAAAAAACCAAAGATTGTCATCAGTGGATAAAAAACCCAAAGAATTTGTACATAAAAATAAGACCTGATAGTGAGTGTATGAATTTACTGGCAGATTAGTATAATTTGTTTGATTGGTATGAATGTTGTATCGGTACTCATGAGTATTGTACTTTTATTTCTTGCATTGTTGGTTATTGGTGGGAAAAGTAAAGCTTGTAAAAAGCATACTTTGATCTTGACTGGTGTTTAAAAAGTCCCTTTCAGATTCTGAGGATGGGTGGTGTATTATGCTAGGTTGCTTTGAATATTTTGGAGGTGAAGTACATCTTTTTGTTCCAAACTTTCAATTTTTTATTTGCGGATGCATTTTGTAGTTCATAATTTTGTCCTTGAATTGCTTTCAATCAGTGAATATTTCGTCATATAATTATGCAATATTTCATACCAACAGAAAACTTCAAAATTAGTGGATTTGCCTCGTAATATACATAATATAAGGCTTTTAATAGAATTACAGCATTTGTTAAGGCCTAGTCTGTTTGCAGGATCTACAGCTGAACCCTGATTCTTTTTGACAAATAAAAATATAATACATGTATAGATCAATTCTCTTTCGAGCTATGAGTAACATTAATGTAGCAGATATAAACATTTTCACATATACATGTATTGAAACATTTTCATATATAACATAGATTTTAATTTCTAACCATATACATTTGTACAAACCATTTCAATCACAAAAGTTAAAATGTCGACATTTTTTTGTGAGATTCAGATTTTAAGCCAAAAAGATTATTTCCTCTCATAATGGCTTACCAGACCAACGGGTGGGAGAAACCACCCAAGACTCTCTGATAACAACGGATATACAAGGACACAGGACTTAAATGATACCCGGTATCTTGGGCAGCGACATTTTTCACAGGAAGCAGGCCCTAAAAGCACATTTTCAACAACATACCAAGTATTAAACCACGGACTTGGCTTAAAATAAATATGGAAAATGGCCATGGTTCTCAAATTGACAACCCCAAAACACATCTGATGGCACATGTTTTATTTCAATGAAAAGCAGACACTGTTAACTAGATGTACATATTTCAATAGCGAAAATATAAATAAAATGGAAACCCAAATTTTAGTGAACAAAAAGAAAAAAAAAGTTTTGTAAAACAAAAAAAAACAAAAACAAAACAAAAAAAGAGCAACAAAATAATCCTGCATGGATCAGGAATGGGTTTATAAAAAAAAAAAAAAAAAACTTAACTTAAATGGGGCTTAAAAAATGAGTGAGTTGAAAAAAGGGGAATTGTACCCTGTAAGTCTTTAAAGTTGTAGTCTAGTCAGAGATAGGTCTAGGTATTTTTTAGCAATCCCATCAATAATGTTAATTTTTGCGCTGCTTGAAATAAAAAATGACTCAAAATAGAGAATACTAACTACTTGAAAATCTTTGGTAGGTATCTGAAAATACTGATGGCAGTGAAATATCCAGCCATTTAACAAAACATAAAGATTCTGCTACAATTAAGAAGAAATGCAAAATGTCACTCCCAGAATAAGACAGTAATCCATATTGTTCAATTTATATTTAATTGTTTTGGAATTATTTCATATGTGAAATCATAAAAAAGGATGCTTTCTTTTGAGATTTATAGACTGTATGGTGTGTACTATTAACAATGCAAAAATCACTCATCATGAGATATATATTTTTAAAAAATACAATCACCATTTTTCTGAAATGTGACCTTAATAATCATAGCCTTTACCTTCATAGTGACCTTGGTTACCATGACAACAGTCCACCATGATGGCTTTAGCACTGGTTGGCATGACACCTGAGATAAGGCAAAGAACACTTGATCTGCTGGTAAATGTTAATGTATATTGGTTAAAGCATTTATCTGATTCTAATTATCTGATTTCAACACTGTTTAACTCATTTACTAGAGTGGCAAAGGTATATATACATTTTTCACAAACCAGTCAAAACAGCAGTACAATATTACATGTATTGTTGTTAAAGCAAATGATTTCAAGATCATGATTTTTTAAAGTATTTTAAAATCACACATTCTTAATTTGAACAAATACATGCACGATAAATTTTGCAGGCAAAGACCAATGCAGGATTTCATTTACAGTAGAGCAGTTGACTTCGAGTTGACTTTATATTTGGGTTGATATATGTTACTCAAGTTTACTACACTGTACTATGTCAAACGTATCAGTAGAAATTCAAATTACCCACTGACGGCCTTCAGAGTATGTATGAATCTGTACAAACTAAGAAACTGTTAACTCAAAAAAGGGTTTGTTTTGTTTTTGATTGGGGTTTAACATCATACTCAAGATTATTTAACTTCTATGATGAGAGCACATCCATTCCACACTGTTCTTTGTTTAAATATGGTGGTTACCTGAGAGAAAACATCATGATGCCAAAAACACAGATCTGTATTAAACTGTGTTTAACCCTGAAACGACTTAAGTATGGATAACAACTTCTTAATTTATTGGATACTACGTTTCTATCTCATTTCAGAGATCGTTCAGAGAAACGTAGTATCCAATAAATTAAGAAGTTGTTATCCATACTTAAGTCTTTTCATGTTTTATGTACTCCCGACTTCTATATGCCACTTAAAGAATCTATATAATTAATGACAACTTCATCATCATTTTCACATGTTTTTGCCCACAGGAAATGTCCAGGAAAAGAGGGAAAACTGTCAATGGTAATTTCTATCTTTATTGTGATAGTTGTCAGTATTGCAAAGTAGATATACACCCATCAATTAAGGATCTTTAATGTACTCAAATGCATTTTGACATTATAACCTTTTCTTTGAACATACACATTAAGATTTAAAGTATGTAGATGTGTAGAAAACATTTGGTCCAATGTATCATTTTGCAAATTCACATGTTTCAAATTAAATTATGGACAAAGGAAGCATTGTGTATATAAACTATCCCAAAGTAATAGACTATCAGGTCAGATGTTGTGGCTCTCGCAATGGCAGGGGAGGTTTTTATAAGGTTTTTATCCTGGTTTTCCACCGTAATGAGGCATGGGGCAATGTGAAGTGGACAATCTGTTGTCATATAAGTGAAATACCCTTCAGTCAACATTACAACCCAATCAAACAAGCAAACAAACCAAATTTATTGTTCAGAGACTGATGCTAACCATAAACAGTTTTGAAAGAACAATTCTCACGACATGAAATCATATATATTTTTGTTACTTTTCCCTTCTCAGAGGCTATAGAAGATGGACTGTCTGTGTTTATTTACAATATTCCAGAGAAAGCTACCGTAAGTATCCACAGGTATTTTGGTTTTTCTCTTATAAGGCTGATAAACATAATAATATAGAATAATTACGTCTAGTCTTCTTTTACTTTTACGTTTACTTTTTAAAGAACTTTTACTTTCTTATTTGTTGGTAATAGAGCTTGATAATAAAATTGTTCCAAGTGCTCTATTTGAGTTTAGTGATCTGCAGACAGTATTTCAGAAGACCTGTTGTTTAAGTTTGTCAGTAGTTTAGTCATTGTGGTCACTGGGAGATTCCTATGCCCTGGTGTACTGTGAAATAACAGGCCACATTAAAGCAAGTTGTTAGGGCATCTTGTACTGTAAATGCCCTCTGGTTACGGGCAGTTTGTTTTAAGAGTAGCAATACTGTCTTTACTTAGCACTGGAGGAATTAACTTTCCAACATTATGAAAAGATTTCATATCTTGGTTTTGCTATGGTTATTTATTGCTGGAATACTCTGCCATGATTTAAGAAATACATTTGAGCACGATGTAAAACACCAATAAATCAATTTGTACTGTAAATTGGTCCTGTTAGTGTTGTAACTGTGTATTGCCATTGACATCATCACTACTTTACCTGATCACATTGGAATGAATGATATACCTAAAGTGTGATGTAAAACCTCAATGAAACAAACCAATGGTATATTAACCACATCTTCATTTTATCAAATCACCCGAGGGTTACAAATATATACCTACTTACGACCGCTGGCAGCTGTCAATTGGGTGTGGCCAACCCAGTTCATGATGTCACAGAATTTACACTCTTGTGAGTTACAGGTTAATAACATGTGTGAGCTGTCAAAGGTAAACTTTACCATAAACAGTCGACTCTATAGGTCTCCTGATGTAGGCCCCCTAGTGTGCCAAGAAAGATATTTGATTGGTCAATATTTGGGCAGCTCTGACTTCTGTTTAGAGATTAAAGTAAGGCCTACACATGGATGAATTTGACTGTAGTTTAAGAAATACCCAATGTGTAAAATTTAATTATAAAATGGATGTGGCTTAATTAGAAAATTAGCATGTCAACACAAGAAATGATGCCCATTTTATTGCAGAGGAGCATCACTTTAATATTTGGTTTGTTTCTGATTCTTGTTATTCTAGAATGCTAGGTTGAGTGATTTCATAATGCAGAAGCTGGTCAATATTGATGCCTGTTCACCAGATGAGAACCCAATCAAACACATCAAGATAAGGAAAGGAAGGGATTTCCAAGTGGCCGTTGTGAGTAAATGGAATTATTCTCACTTATAAGTTTACAAAGCTGAGTAAACAATATTTAGCCAAACATAAGCCTTCAATTTTCCTTTAAAAAGAGTTGAATGTGAAATAATTAAATTCACATTTTATAAATTTCTCATTTTATCTTTCATATGAGATCATAGAAAGTTGACCAAAATGTTGTTCATGAGCTTAACACGATGCTTGGAAATTTTCTAATTTTATAGCTATAAGAAATACTTAAGTAGCATTCTGAATACAAACCCAATTGCTTGAAGAGAGCTAAACTGTTTATGATGTCTTTGCACTGCAATCTTTTTTTGATCGGTGCCAGTGGTGAGTGGATTGTTTCACCCATTGAGCTGGTCCACTCACCTATGAGTGGTGTAAATCATTGTTGGAATACACCACTGTCATTTGAGTGAAATACCCTTGAGCATGGCCTAAAACACCAATCAATCATCAAGCATGCATACAAGTATGTAAAATAAACAGCAATGTGTAAAAAGCTGTCATCTCTTTAAGCTTAACAAAAAGACAAAATGTGTTGTTTGGAGAATTAAAATGATATTGTGTTTAACATATTTTCAGTTCAAGAAGTATGGTTATGCTAGTGCAGCCCTGTCTGAGTTAGATGGAATCCAGTTCATGGGGTCGTGTTTGAGGATTGTAAGAGGCCGTGAACAGGTACAGAGCTTCTCATCTACCTCAAACCATGGCTAGTTTAATAAGAGCGTAAGAGGTTATAGGGAAAACCATTTGCTTGCTATCAAGTATTATTTCCCAGGCTGAGGTTTTTGGTACTGAGTACTCAGTTTAAATATCATTAACCCTCAAGTGTTGTCAATTAAAAACGTTTTCTGATTTTATGCAAGTTTTACATAGTCTCTAATTCTAATCAAGATAAACAGTGTAAAAGATTGCTTACATAATTAGTTTTGGATACCGCACGACTGTCTTATCAATATTTTGCACAACTATCAAAAAAAAGCAACTATGGAGATAAAATCCATAGTTATATGTATTGTTTCTCAACTAATTTCAAATTAACATAGTATTTTCAAATTTAAAAAAGAGCCATCGTATTGTATACTGCACCAAAAGTTTTTTTTTTTTTTGTAATATCTATAATTCTTTAGGATCTACATTTTGTTCATTCTGTTCTTTGTTATTTATTGACAGAAAGACATGGAAGAAACGTTTATGCCAGCCCCACTACCAAAAGGTCTGCCAGGCCCACAATCAGACGCTCTACCAGGCCCACAATCAGAAGGTCTGCCAGGCCCACAATCAGAGGGTCGGTATTATTCTCCACTATAGGCTCACTTAAATGCAGCATTCAGCATGTTTTGGGTTGCAGCCCTACTTTTTGTTTCACGGGAAATCTTGTTTATATGACATAAAAAATGATACAACTTGATTTTTATTGTTGACAGAAATATATTGTGAACATAATGCCTTAGAATGATGTGATAAAAAAAATATATATTGTTATGATCTAACTTAACTGATAATATTTTGATGTGGTTACCTGTTTGTTGCATAAATAATAGTTAAAACTAGTTAAAATGGTTAGCCTTGTTTTGTTCGCTTTTCTGAAGTGACCCCATCTTAGAGCACCAAAACAAACCAAATCTACCTCCTGCACAGGAGATCGGGTCTGTATCTGTAAATCACCTCTCATTGATATATTGCTGCACACCAAGCGCAGAGATGAGTTATTCATCTTATAAGAATGACCAACTTCATCTCACAGTGATTCAAAAGGAGCTTCCTGTTGCTTTGGTGCTCCCAGAGCTAAGGGGCATGAACCTGATCTGTTTGTGACGTCTTTGTATTAAGCTGTATTGGACTGTATATGTTATTTCTTGTCTTTGTTTGTTGCTAGTAGCGTCCAGGGTGGTTTGCTTCACCCACTGGGCTGACACAGCGTCCTTTGAGTGAAGTAACTTTAAAAACACATAAATCTCTATCAAACAAACCTCTCACAATTTGGCTATTGAAGATTGAAGACCGAAAGTTACTGATGCCTGACTACAATAATCTGAAAGATTTTGATGAGATTAACAGTATATTTTCCACAGTCTATTGAATACATGTACTCTTCTATATGCTCTGAATACAACAGTAAAAAACAGATGAAGCACTGGATTTGTATCATGATTGATGGATTGGGGTTAAGTCAAATATTTAAGGTTATTTCAGCCACATAACAGCATGCCATTCCACTGATTCAGGGTCACCTCCTTTGTCACCACTGGCATCAAACAAAGACAAGATATGACAAATCGTTCACATGATGTAAACAGACTCGCTACATGTTGGGGTTTGACCCTTAGCTGTGAAAGCGCTAGGACAACTTGAAGCTCCTTCCCATCCTTCTACTATTTTATTTTAAATATGTGTACAAATATTTGTAATATTGAATATGTTAACAGTTCGTTCCACGTGGATATCACAAATGTAAAAAAAAGAGGAACAGTCATAATATTGAGGTCACATTAGCCCAGCACCCAACTTTTGTAACAGGCATTTTTACTAAACCACTTTCCTTTCTTCTGTAAAAACTATGTAAATACTGAAACATTTCCTAATAATCTGTGAT
>JARFOD010017318.1:0-11133 GCA_031763545.1 Mopalia muscosa
GACCGGTGTTTAGTCCCTGACACAATTGAACATTTCCTGTTAAAGTGCTCCCGTTATAAGGGGTCTCGTGATGTTCTTTTCAATCGCTTACTGTGTGTTGGCATATCGAGACCTAATATAGGCAGACATCTTAAACCCGAGTAAAAGTTGCGACAAAGTGTTTAAACAGTAGCTGCATATATATAATTAACACGCGTATAATCACGTAAAACGCTAAGACATTACTTATTTAACATTAACTGATCTACTGACATAAATAATGCAAAGTAATGGCGCGTATAATTCTAATGACTTCAAACTGCGTGCGCTATCAATTTTAAATTCCATTCCATTCCCGTTAAGCAATGGTATAACCAGTGAAGTGACCAGGGGACAAGTCGGTTTAATCCGTGGATTGAGTTCATTTAATGATTATGTCACTTATTAGGCAATAATACAAAAAAGCTTCATCCAAAAAAAATGTTCAACAAAACCGGTTTTATGTCCAGTGAGTTCAATATAAGAATCAGAATAAATGTTTGACGTGACAACTTTCATACAGAAATATATGCATAGTTTTTAATGGTGTTTTTTTCTCCATTTAAACAAGCTGAGTATAGTCCTCCACTAAAGGCTTTTATGAAGAAACAATTTGTTAAAGAGTTATCGAGTTCACAACTATACATGCCGGTATACATCAATATTGTAAAATTACGCAATGGCTAACATTTTGTTTTTTTCGAGAAAGGAAATCCCATGGCTTACATTTTGTTTTTTTTGGAGAAAGGAAATCCCATCAATAATAATGAAAAGCTACCATAAAATTTTCAATTTATTCAGTGAATTTGTTTTGCGCAATTTGATGAAACGCAATAACCGGAGGACGCTACATACCAAGTTTGAAGTTTATCCGTGAATTTATTCTCTACTTATCGTGTCACAACACATACAGGCATGAATGTGCTAAAATTACGGAATTTGGGGAAATGCATTACCATCCGTCGTCTTAACAAGTTTGAAGTTAAGCGGGGAATTCGTTTTAAAGCTGGCGTGTTCCTAAACATTTTTGACGGATGGACGGAAGGACGGACAAAACGAGTCCCTTCTGATCTAATAATAATAATAATAATAAACTTTTATTTCAGACGTTTTGTCCATATAACATTACAATTGTGCATATATGATTAGCAAGAATACAGCCATTTCATAGTAGTTTACAACTGTACACATACTTGCGTGTTTTTTCCTTAAGCATATTGATTAATGACTATACAAAATATTCTTCCAATGTTTAAAAATCTTGGAGAATATGAAAACATCACAATTGAGAATGGTTTTCACAAGGATGATCTATTGGCTAACACACATGTATGTTAATACCAAGGAATGAAGCCCATCCCTGTGCCACTGGTCAAGTTTAACATGGGAGGGACGGACAGACTGATTGATTGATTGATTGATTGGTTGATTGATTGGCTGATTAATTGATCGATCAGTTGATCGATCGACGATTTGTCCTTAACAGACAATGCCATGGGTACGACATACCTGGAATAGGTTTGGAGAATTCAGGACTTATAGTGGTGTGTGATCACTGAATTTAATACATGGAACTGTAAAAACAGAATTGCATAACCACGAAGGTTTCATCCCGTAACTGAGAGACATCTGTCCGAATTAAATGTCAGTACTTTTCCGACACAGCTGTGGAATTTCAAAGGATACATGCCACCAGAACAGATCCAGACTGTAACGTCATCTGGGATTATTGTCTCTGTTTTCTAAGATGCCCACGGTGTTATGAAAGTAAACTCCCTTCAAACATGAATATTACACGTTCCGTTTGAGACAACCTGGGTAAAACAGGATTGCAACACAAAGACAGCTGGGCATGTTAATCTTCCGCCATCAAATAAGTAAACTCATATTCAGTTGGCTTTTACAAATTTCATACCAAAAAATCCTGAAAAGTAAGTCAAACAAAATCCAGACAAGAAATTTAAAAAAGTTGTATATTTTTAAACGAGGGATAGAGAAAACATGTAAATCGCAAAATCGTAAAAAAAAAAAAACAATCAAACGAATGTACATCAACCATCAGTCAACTATTTAAAAATATTCTCTTTTATATGTAAAAAAGTTTCCCATAGTCAGTAGTAATAAAATGCATACAGCAAATCTAAAACTAATTATACATACTCTCTACATACTATTTTAATAGGTTTATGATCAGGCTACGAATAATACAACAGATGTCTTCAGTATATATTTTACAGTTACCGGTACTTAACCGCCACTTCATTTGTCACATTTAAGAAGGGTGAGGTCTATGTGGATTGAAGAAGAGTAAATATTTGACTCTATTTAATCCCAATCAAAGCAGATTAGGCAGTAACCTTCTCTGATTGGTTGTGGTCTATATCAGTTTGCAGGATAGCCATCGGTGGTTGGTTACGGCCTTAGTCACTTTATATAGGACCACCATTACGACATTACAGTTCCTGGTAAAGCCAGGTGATGAATTTTAACCAAAGCAATACAGATATAAATATAATTTCTGACAAACATGAATAGAAATATATATTGTTAAAATCGAAATGCGGGAGTGTAATGTATGCCAACTGTAAGCATGTTATCTGATCACACGCAACATGACGTATATTCCAAATGAATATAACATTACTACGTTAGAGAACATATTTGGATATCATGTGTTTATATATATATATATATATATAATTCATGGAAATTGAATTTAAAGCTAAATATAGGAATTATTAATGCAAATATAAAAACAAACAATATATATCAACTTTGACCACTATTTGGACTAATACCAGGAACAATAATTTCACGTTTGTAGCTACACAGTACAGCAATGCTTGGATCATAATAAAAGTAGCACATCTCAGCTGTATTTGCCGGACCCCTTCGTAAGCACCACCCCTTTCCAGATTTTCACTACTTGTATTTTGGGAGGACATGGGTAATAATAGTAGACCAATGTTACCGGAAGCACTGTTAGCATCATCGTTCCAGGGAGACAGCTTGTTCAGGTCTTTATAGCAAAGGCTTAGTATTAATATTTTTGAAGAATGAATAGAGATTGACAAGAACAAGACAATGACATGACACAAAAACAAAGATGCAAAAAAGATGGCATTAGTTAATGTTAGTTATAACGGCGCTATAAAGCAAACCCAAAACCCCAAACCATAGGGCTAATACCGAAAAGATACATCCATGTGTTTAATTTTATAAGATAGAGACGAACAACTGCTTGAACTATCCACATATTTGGAATTATGTCGCACAAAACTGCAGCAATCAATCAATTTTTTATGGAAGGACTATTTTATTGACGTTTAACAAGCCTTTTCTCAACAGATTTTTAAATCATACCAGTTTGAGGAGATAAAGATGGGAAATTAAGCGGCCATATTGGCATTGCGGAACTCAAACGCAAGGGAGCGCTAAATCTAAATTAAAATAACTAAATACTCCATTAACCTTTAAATATTTAAATATCTGACTTATCTAAATCCATCATATAAAGCATTCCTGTATCTGTGTCGAAAAGCCGTAATTCATGATGGTTTTCACAAAGAAGATTCCATTCGACCTTTCTCCAACATATCCACATGCTGTCAGTAAAATTACTATGCCAGAAATCCGTAGAGCCTGCCCATTGAAAGCACAACCTTTGTGATCAGGATATTTGTAGGGGTCCAGACTCTGCTAAATGAGAATTTTGTGCTATTACATACTTTTCAGTATCCCAGGGAAATGTGGTGTAGTTAGGTCAGCCTATGTATAGTTGATGTCGAAATACGAGGATTGATGTTGGTATTATGACACCGTGACAGTTGTTTTCGTCACCGTGGAACTGGATTGGGTTGTCGTTGAACTTGAGGCCATCGTCCCTCCGGAACGGAAAGCGTTAAACGCGAATACGGTGTCTACTACAAAAACTATGAAGGCAACGAGGACGAAAAACTGTAAACAAAATGATAAGATAAAGTTAAACAATTAACGGAGAGTACAAACAAACCTACATTAATTAAACAGACCATCTAAACTATTCTGAGTGGGATTTGATTGTGTGTTCGTTTTATTAGAATCATTCAGATAGTTGTGTTTTCACCATTTGAAACTTTCATATTCAAAACTCACGAGTTAAAAGCTCCCATATTCAAAACTCTTATAAAACTTGTCATATTAAAATATTTCACATTCAAAACACACATATTCAAAAATTCCCATAGAAGCTGTCATATTCAAATCTCTCATATTCATAGCACTAATATCCAAAACACACATATTCAAAATTCCCCTAAAAGCTGTCATATTCAAATCTCTCATATTCAAAGCACTTATATTCAAAACACACATATTCAAAATTCCCATAAAAGCTGTCATATTAATATTTCTCATATTCTAAACTCTCATATTGAAAAATCCCATATACAAAACTCTCATAAAAGCTGTTATATTCAAATCACTCATATTCTAAAATCTCATATTCAAAACTCCCATATTCAAAACTTCCACATTCAAAACTCTGATAAAATGTGTCATATTCAAATCGCGTCTATTCGAAATTTTCATTAAAGCTGTCCTCATATTCAAAACTTGCGCATTCAAAAATCTGTCATATTTTAATCTATCATATTCAAAACTCATATTCAAAACTCTGTTCAAAAGTCTTATTACACCTGTCATATTCAAAACTTTAATATTTAAACTCATTTATTCAAATCTGTCATGTAAAAACACTGTCATATTAAAAAATGATTCAAAATAATGTTTCCAACCGAAACGGATTGGATTATGAAACTGTGGTCACTCAAGTTGCATACATTTTGGCAACGAACATTTGTGCAGCTCGCAGCACCCTGCAATCATCAAAGGCCATCTAATTAACCACAGGAATAACAAATATCCCAGCACTATATTTCGCTTAAATAATTGACGAAGTTTGTGAGATTCATCTGTGTTTGTTTTCCAGTAAGATATGTAAACGACGCCGGCAAAATGTAGCGATGTTAAATATGAGTGTTTATATATTTTTAACTTGAGAGAATTTTGATCGTTTTTAGGATAAGTTTAACAAGCAGTTTTAACTATGGTGGCTGATTTCTGCCAGTGCATCGTACGTTTTGCCAGCACACTTTTAAAAGAAAAAGAAATGACTATTCTCTCAGATAGAAATAGTTTATGTCGTGTTCACACTATTTTGTGTTCGCCACAAGGAAATTGTATTCCCTTAAATTTATTTTATGTTGTCCCTAACAGATTTTATCTTCACTTACTTAAAATGTGTTCTCTCTTAAAAAGAGCCGAAACCAATTTCCGTTGTGTCATGCGCAGAAGCCATTCTAGATTAGCATTTTTGTTTAAAGAGAAAGCACTGATTAAACCCCTTACAAAGCTGGAAATATGCAACTTAAGCCACAGTTTCGTAATAAATAAAATACCATACGGTACAATTATTGACAAATTTATAACATACACACTAATGGAGTATATATATATACATATTAATTTATACGATTCATTAACACAAAGAGGGCGCATAGGGGCCTAGTCAGTGATGACTTATGTCTAAACAAAATATTTATATGGTCAAGTCAGTGCTGGAGTTTATAATTCACATAAAACGAAAGTGCATGAGTCCATTGTCGGCCCATTCTCAAATAAATTCAATTTAACTTCCAAAGTGGAGACATTGACTCTAAGATACACCCAGGACATCTTGTTTTGCACTTCTTTTATGTGCTGGGCTGTTGCATAGGTCGCCCCTAATAATGCCGGAAATTAATGCGCGATGGCTTGGCATAGCCTACGAGAGTTGTCTTAGTCTCGTCCACTAAAGAAACTCTCGCGAGAATACGATTGTTGTCGGTGCTGCTGCTAAAGTTAACAAAACAAATAACACAAAGAGGTCCAGCCAGTGCTGACTGTTATAGTTCATTTGAAAAATGCATATAGTTGTCCAGTTAGTGCTGGCTCGAAATGTTAATATATACAGAGAGCATTGGTGTCCAATCAGTATTGGCTGTTATATTAAAAAGCACTTTTTAAAAGTACAGATTAGGCTACCATACCAGTCGGCACTGACTGGACCACTGAGAGCTATTTTAGGCGAACCATTACAGCCGGCGCTGACTGGACCCCTGAAAACTATTTTAGGCAAACCGTAACAGCCGGCACCGACTGGACCCCTGAAAGCTATAGGCTACCATACCAGTCGGCACTGACTGGACCCCTGAAAGCTATAGGCTACCATAACAAACGGCACGGATTAGTTCACTGAGAGCTATTTTAGGCGAACCATTACAGCCGGCGCTGACTGAACTTCTAGAATCTATTTTAGACAACTGACTGGATTCCTAAAAGCTATTAGTTTAACAATAACAGTTAGCACTGGCTTGGCCCTTGTATGCTATTTTTTTATGAACTATGACGTCCGGCAATGATGGGACCCCTATATGTTGTTTATATGTGAATTATACAAACCTACACTGACTGAACCCCTATTGACCATGTTAATGGGTTGTTTTTTTTTTTCATGTAGGCTATCACTGACTAGGCTATCAATAACAATCTACTATAAGGTCATTGTCAACGGTGGCCTTGATGTAGACTTGGCATGTAAAACAAGTTCAATTCGATGCCTCCCTCAGGTGTAGTCATGTACTTTGACAATGCCAGGAACCCGAAAAAAACTTATATCCTATTATCAAGCCTTATTTTAGCAATAAAGGGGCACATCCTGATGAATGATGTGGGTGTACAGTTGGACGTTGGACGTTGGACGTTGAACCAAGTGTGGGGATGCTGGGCACTCACTAAGCCGCATTGTATTGCTGGGAAACACTCCCATGGAATTACTGCTGACTTGGACTCCCAATGGGGACGATGTGTCTACCAGACTGGTGAGGTCCTGGGGTGACGGCTGTCGCGCATTGGTGAACCATTGGTAAACTGTTAGCTTCGTAATAAAATCGTGGTAATGTCTTATCCAAAGGCGTTGACTTGGCCAATGACAGGGTCGCTGCCGTGGTCGTTGCCTTGGTTGTTGTCTTGGTGTTTTGCGATAGTAATCCCCTATTCCATTTACCCATACTTGCCTTGTGGCACGTATGATAAGCGTGATCGTGATCTTTGTATCAGCAGGATATCAGCGGAAGCGAAAGACACGAGTAAGCTCATCTGCGAAGGCCAGGTTCTCACATATTCCGCACGATCTCCATGTTAACACCTGCGCAGCCCGTGTATGCACATGGTCGGATAATCACCGCAATCCTCCAGTCCAGTTTCGTATTCTACTCTTAAATGCAGCGGAGGCTGGGAGTTTTTCTGCAAACATCCCATATATGTTAAGGCCATATTCAGTAGTTTTTACACACGGTACTTCCAGATTTTTTGTCCTCTCAAATGGTACAAATTATCTTTCACTGTATGATTGGGCCTATGAAGGGGAAATCCCGTTTACCACTTTCACAATTTTAGTACACAGCAATAGTTTTCTTTTTAGTTCCAGAATCGGCATATTTGCAGGAGATATCAGGCTTTCCTAAGGACTCTTGAAGTCCACAAACGCAAGCCTTAACCTTCTCACCAAACGTTTTTCTAATCTGTTAATGTCATATACCTTTGACGGACACCAAACAAGCGGCAATATTAAAATGTTGATCTAACATAGGACCTGAGGGCAGCCGATTTCGCATCGCTATTTAAAATTCTAAATAGTCTATACAAAGGTCATTTAATTGGCGCCTTGCTTTTTCACAAAATTTATCAACATGATGAGTTAAACTTAAAACATTATCAAATTCAACATCTAGTAGTTTAGTATTGGTGTTTGAAATACTACTAATACAATTCTCTCTAATTTCTATCCCGACGTCAGTCACCTCCCTAATGATCCGCTATAATTACATATAGAATAATATAGAATAACCCATTGAGCTACAGAGGCTCGCGGCAGAATGGCGATTTTCTCTCTACACAAAGCACGGACACATAAGCGTAGACGTTAAATTAGCATCTCTTTGATATATATTACTCACACATGGTTTTAGCTTGAGTAAATCCGAAAGCCTGGAACCTTTGGGTTACAGGCCTAATAATCTACCAAAAATATATATAGATATACTTTAATAGTGTGTATGTTATAATTATCTCAAATGTGTCTCTAATTAGGCCGTTGCATATTACCAGCTTTGTAGTAAGAGGTCTAGTCAGTGCTTTCTCTTTAAACGGATATGCCAATCTATAATGGCTACTGTGCATGACACAACGGCATTTTGGTCCGTCGCTTTAATAAAGCGAACATAATTTTAAGATAAAACCTGTAAAATAAATATTAGAGAGAAGACAAATTTAAGTCGGACAACCACAAAATACTGTGTACGACATAAAACATTTGGATAACAAATAATCACTTGATTTTCTTGAAAAACGAGTTGTCAAAACGTACGATGCACTGGCAGAAATCAGCCACCTGTTTAACTGTTAGTAAATTTATTTTCATACTGTGGACAGACGACCTATCCAACATTATTGACATTTTAGTATATTTTATTAAGGTTTACGGTAAACAAACCGATCTAGTTACAATTACTACTTACGGCACACGCTGCTATGGCTTCATAAGGGTATGTAACCCGAAAAGAACTGTAGATGTTGAAAAGTTGTCCTGCTCGGACTGCCGATAAGATTCCCGCAATGAACAGAAACACGTCATACACAATGTAGAACGCAAGAACCTGTGGGATGGAAGAAAACTGGATTTAGTTTCAAATGGAAATTACTGAAAATGGTGCAGAAGATTTATGGACATAGGCCCTAATGAAGAGTGTGTTTCACTGATATATCGGATGCGCGACAGATTCGAACCCGTGGGCGGTACACCCAAGTGGGATTATTAAGCAGACAGACTAAAACCACAAAACCACGGATAAATTTCCGCAAAAACCTATAATTTCACAACAAAAAAACATTCAACCATGAAGAAAAACATTTGCCCATAGAAATATATCAATTACACAGAGATACTTTTCTTAGTTTTCTCATACGAGAGGAAATCCCTTGTCGGTATTAAAAGCCTGAAATTCGCCTCGGTGAGTTCAGGCAGGAAGTCATTATCTAAGATGGCACCTGAATATGAATAGCCCCACAATAGGAAATGTTAATTGGATTATACAAAACTACGGCTTTTTGCAAAGCGAAGGCACTCGTAACGTCTTAATTGGAAACGGGCGTATTAGACTGGTAGTACTATTTAAAGGACGAAGGGATTATCTACGAGATCGGACCATTAGACCAGCTTGTCACGAGATTTTGGAGTAGTTCTTCCAAGAAACTTTATTGTGTGGTGTAATAAATTCAGTGTGCGTTCGATTCGATGCTCGACACTTTTGTTTTGCATCATGGGACAAGTTGGTTGCATACGGAAGCCTATTAGTGCAAAGTCAGTTATTTTTTTCATTATTATGTAGTAATTACGACATAGCTATATCATAATTACGACGTAGCAAGGATTAACTCGTAATTACGATATAGCTGTGTCGTAATTATAAGGACATACCTAACTCTTAATTACGACATAGCTAACTCATTATGACGACATAGCTATAACTCGTAATAACGACATAGCTAACTCGTAATTACGACATAGCTAACTCGTAATGATGACATAGCTTACTCGTAATTATGACATAGCTACCTCGTTATTACGACATAGATAACTCGTAATTACGACATAGCTAACTCGTAATTACGACATAAGAACGGAAAGGAAAATGGAGGATCAAAAACGAGAACGCCACATTTAGGGATAAATAATTTTGACATTTTGTCATGTTTAGCTCATGTGCCCTTCGTTTGTATAATAAGTATAATAACATTAAAGAGTAATTTATCGCGTCAGTTTCTTTTCAGAAGCAAAATGAAATCAGACATACTGGATCTAGCTGTGTTTATTAAAAAGCGTATTACGAGCATCGGTAATCAACCAGGTTATTGGTGGATGCATTTGCAATGCATACAGGGTGGCTTTGTTGTCTCTAGGGATACAGTTGTGATTTAAGTGAAGATTTAGGATCCAATGTGTGTCAAAATTCAGCTTAAGAGGCGTTTGAAAAGACGATAATAGTTTGGCAAAGGTTCCTTCGTTACTTGGCATGTCGATTCCTACGATTCAGAAACAATCTGTTCTTGTAATTAATGGTTGTATAGAAGGCTTTCCATGACAAAGAATTTGATTAAATGTTTGTACAACCAGCAGTGATCCCTGTATTGTAGGAAGATATTTTATTGAGAAAGTGGCCTTTGGAAAAAAAGATTGATTGATTGATTGATTGATGTTTAACACCGTGCGTAAGGGTGTTTCACTCATGTGACAACGGTGTATTCCAACAATAATTGACACTAGCACAAGCAAAATGTGAAGCATTTCCATAATGTTTGAACGTTAATGTGCCTCTAGTGCTAAGAAAAGACAACATTGCCTCTCTTAAAAACAAACTGCCCTTAGCCAGAGGGCTGGAAGAAAAAAGAAAAACATAATAAAGAAGGGTTGTTTTTTTATCAAGTATAGTGGAGCGGGGGAGCGTTTGTTACTTGTTTTTTTTATAGTAAAGTCCACCAGCTCCGGCGCTCCACACTCCCTCCACTTTACATGTTAAGAGTTTAAATTGTTGTTGGAATACACCGCCTCTATATATATGAAAAATCAATCAATCAAGCCGATTTAGTGTAAAATCTCAAATCTTGCCATAAAAGCTATTTGTTGTTTTTAGCCCCCAGGTTCTTTTACAGAATTTGATGAAATGCAATCTCATCCGTTTTAAATAGGAGGAAGCAACATTTCCAGTTTGACGTTAATATGCGACGCTGTTTACAAGTTAACGTGCTCACAACATTTTGTGATGAGAGAACAGACAGATAGTAGCATTTCTAAGCCTCCCCTCCTTACTATATAGTAGTGGGGAACAATAAGAGTGACAAATAATAAGAATAGGTTTACTAATCGATTGATTGATAAACTAGAATCTGTTCAAACTAAAAAAAAGTGTTATTTCAAAATAGCGAAAATACTGTCTTGTTGTTTGTTTGGAGCATTTTCCATTTTACACTCTGCCTTAT
>JARFOD010017329.1:0-11132 GCA_031763545.1 Mopalia muscosa
AAGCCGAAGGAGTATTCTGCAGGGCTTACTGATGTTAAATCGCCCACCCGCTCCCCCGCGGGGCAACTATCTTTAAATAAAGAATATTTTAAAGAATTTCGACTATATGTTCATGCCACAGTGTAGCTAAAATACCGCTGAATGTGGCGTAAAACACCAATCAATCAATCAATCAAATTGCGCAAACCAAAATGATCCCATTGCATATTTTTTCAATATTCACGCCTACGTGGTAATTTTAAGAAAACACTCAGTGAATAACTTACGACAAAAAATTGGATTTCATTTCTCCATATTCCGTAAAACAAAATGGCGGCCATTACATACTTATATTATGTATGTATATGTTGTGAACTCGATAATTCTGTAACAAACTCACGGATTAAATTGAAATATAGACTCGCCCTATTAAAACAACAGATGGGATTGCATTTCAACAAATTCTCTAAAACAAAATTGCCCCCATTCCAAGGCAGTAAATTTACTAAAACTTGAGAACATTTTGGAGTTACCTATAGCCGTTACACCTCACAGATCTCTCAACAGCAGTAAGGGAATCATTCAAGACAGCGGTATAGAAATCTGTGATCTATCAGAAGGAGCTCAGTGATCAAGGTATAGCTAACATTGAGCGCTTTACAACAAGAAAAGATGGTAACGTAATATAACTTAATAATAAACACCCAAACAAAAACTAAAAAAACATCTGGCCAAGAGATTTACCCTTCTAAGGCCACAAGGGATGCTGCTCACACGTTTCAGTTTGAACAACCAATCAATGTTATTAACATCGAGAGGGTTGAACCCCTCTCTCCAAAAGCCTTTGGTCGGAGCCGGTTGCTCTGGAAAACCGCTTTAACGCCTTCGTCTTCTCAACAGCGGCCAAATGACAAAAACCCTCGATTAAAAGCCAAAAGAACACATAGTGCTGGTGGCTTGCCACAACGAAAATATTGTCATATTTTATACAAAAGAACAAAAACATATGTTGACTTATTTCTCTTTGTGATGTTTACTGACATGGGTGATGTTTATTGACAATATGTTCACACCACAGCGTAGTTGAAATACCGCTGAATGTGGCGTAAAACACCAATCAATCAAATTGCGCAAAGCAAAATGGTCGGGTCACTATTGCATAATTTTTCAATATTCACGTTTACGTGATCATTTTAAGAAAAAATCACTAAATAACTTGCAACTTTTACAGTAGTCCTACCCCCCGCCCCCCTCTCCCCATTATTGAAGACAAAAACTACGATTTCATTTCTCCAAATTCCGTAAAACAAAATGGCGGCCATTACTTAATTTTACAATATTCATGTATGTATATGTTGTGAACTCGATAACTCTGTAACAAAGAAACACACAGATTAATTTGAAATAAAGCCTCTTTCTGTAAAGACAACAGTTGGGATTGCATTTCAACAAATTCCCTAAGACAAAATGGCACCCGTTGCATGATTTTTCAACATTCACTTATTGTTTGTGAACATGATAGTTTGAGAACCAATTCACTTATTCACTTGGAATTTAGCTTTCTTCTAATAAGACGAAGGGTAAGATTGCATTTCACCAACTGACGCAAAACGACCTTTACATTATTGTGCAATGTTGATGCCTTGGTGCTGCGTGTTATCGGGATAATTTGATAACAAACTCACAGTTTTACTGTGATTTTTCTCCTTTAGATGGCGAATTAGTATGGATATCACTAAGTTCAATAAAATAAATTGGACATATCTTCAATATTTACGTCTATGGGCTGACAACACAGGTTTTGAGAAAAAATTCCCCGGCATATTTCAAACTTAGGAATAGTTTATTTCGGTTAAGAAACCGATGGAATTGCATTTCATTAAATTCCGCACACCAAAATAGCCATCACTCAAATTCAGATAATAATGTCTGATTGTATTTCAGTAGGTTTCACAACAAATATTTATGACATTGCATATTGACCCAAAATGGTGATAAACACCATAACTTTTACTCTATGGCTGTTTGAAGAAAAAAATAGTTTTCAAACAAAAGTAGGAAACGGTCATTTGACATGGATTATGGGCATATTTAAAGAAAAACTCTATTGGTGGACCTGCTAGGATAGCTACACAGCCTGTTACAGTTAAGATCGTTACATCTTAAACATACAATACGAAGCTCTATATATGTGAGCTCGGTGTACTCATTTATGTCCGGATCAGACAGAGAAGACCCTATAATAAACAGCGTTCTATTACACAATTCGGTCGAAACACGTTGATAACAGAGCAGAATACTAATATTAATGTTAAACAGCATCGGTCTATGATCCGATCCCACATTATCAGTTAAATTGAGAAGTTATCAACAGCATTATGGCCTGACGATGTGTTGCAGTGTTCTGGACCGACAACTAATTCTATGGTAATTTCACTCGGTATACAGTAAATAAAAAAGTCGTAGACCGATTGTCTATCACAAATTTAGAAAAACGCAAACTTACTGATGTAGAAAATGTAATAAAAATAACAAAAACCATGATTTAATTGTAACAAAACTCCATTTCTTTCGTCTACGAAAGGCAACTGTGCAAGTAGACATGTGCTAGCAAACAGCCCTCGACATGCCGAGGATCCGTCTAACGAATAATAAAATACTTCAACTCCCGTGTTTACGATAAGTCAATCAGCTTCATGGTTCCACTCTGACCTATAAATAGTGCTGTATTCTGTCTAAAACCAGTCAACAAGGTAGGCATAATCAGAAATAGTGTTGGTTAATTCATCAGCAAATGAAGTCATTGCCAAATCGAGTACTTTTATAGATAAATTTTAGCTTCTAGCTAACTCCCGCGGTTTACAGTTACATTCGCCGTCAAATTCACTAGCCAAGTCTTCTAATAGCACACCATCTGATTAGATGCGTAGAAATTTTACCTGGGATTACAATATACAGGTATATGTAACAGTAACCTTTAACCTTGAATTGCTGATAAAATCACTAACTCTCTCGCGGAGCGCGGGAACTGACGAGATGGTATATCGGTTTGCAAGCGAAGAAGACAAACTGTTGAACTAAAATTACTTGATTTCACTCTTGAATATTTCCAGTTTACAGCTACTTTCAGAAATAAAATGACATTTAAACGACTATCTTTAATTCCATAATAAGTATTATAATAACTCGGAGAAAGTGCATTTGGGTCAAGAAACGATCTATTGTTGGGCTAGAAAAACCCTGTATTGGCGATAAACAAATGGCGACCGATTGAAGGAGGGAGAAGGCGATCGGGACTCTTTTGATGTACCAAACTGTTACGGCAGTTTTTCATTCACCCCCTTGTCAACCATGTAAATCCATCAAAGAGATGGTAATGCCTATCAAGTTTCTTCCACAACTGTCAAGCTCATCGGGTTTTCAGACTCTTTTACAGAAACTGACGAATGACAACAATACCGAGTACCTGATATTACGTGGATTTGGCCTGGATATGGCCAGATTCATATCCCTGTATATTGTAATCCCAGATTTTCATAAGATAGTTGGTAACTTGTGGAAGGTTGTCAACATTATCAACTGGCATATATACATTTATAACAAGACAACATATCCCCCAACTAGCACAAGTTATTTCACACCCAATAATTCTGTCGTCATCCTATGTGTGTATTTTTACATTTATTAATTCATTTTTCTCCATAGACAGGTAATGCCGCCCTATGAACGGCCTGTCAGAATATCATCACCAATATCAACAGATGTTATGCCTCTGGCATTAAAGTCTTCATGCATTTCATTCAGTTAACAAAGATCATAATAACCAGTGTTTTTGTATTAAGCATATGTCACTCAGTTCGTGAATTTCAGGTATTCAGGATTTAATCTCCTGACACTTGAAATTCTAAGTTTGTCCGTTAATAGGTTAGCTTAAATATTTTCAATAGATAACATAGCATATTTCAGGGCCCACTTCGTCAACTGCGGTTATAATATTTTCTAACAATCACATCGCTTGGCCATCTACATGGATTCAACACTCAATACAAGTTAGTCTGATTTTACTCAATCCTTTATGATGAGTAGGAATCAAACTTTGTCTGTAACTTTTCACAGTCCACACTTTTTCCAAACGTATTTAACAAATATAAAAAGTTGTGTTTAGTAAAGGGCGAAAATGTATTCCATATCTTAAATTATACATAAGTAACCAATGAATAAAACTAAAAAAATTGAAGATATATATTTGTAATAAATCAAAAGTGAGAAAGTGGGAAATTTTGCTTTTGCATGTTTTCCAAACTGTTATCTGTAAAATGTGTGGAAGCCTCACAAAATTGAAGATATATATTTGTAATAAATAAAAAGTGAGAAAGTGGGAAATTTAGCTTTTGCATGTTTTCCAAACTGTTATCTGTAAAATATGGGGATGCATCATTGTAAGCGTACTGTAAGCGTAGGTTGTGTGAATGATGTTAGAATGAAGACAAAAAAAGTCGGCCCGATACTGGTGTCACCTTAACAAAATGGTTTACGACATAAAAATGTCATATCGTATTTTTACGCCTTTATTTTAACCTGACGAAATGTGATCGATCGATAATATTTGCTCTACGACAAAATGGCTCATGACCAGTGGAAAGATTAGTTTAGAAAATATTGGACACAATGATGAGGCATATTGTACTTGAACTAATTTAGGTGTTTATAAAATTATTAAAATCTGCACATTTCCATATTAAAAATAAAGTTTAGTGAATGATGGATCCAGTTTCTCAGAAGTTAAACAATACATGAACATTTTATGCAATGAGTAATTTGATTTTTGCTGAAACCTTAAATAAAAAGATACACAGTCAAAAGTGCCACTTAAATGAATATTATGTAGGGTAATTTACTTATTATTTGATAGGAGAGCTTGATGACTGAAATAGAGCTCTATGTACCTGCAAACTTCTGATGAAGTAAAGCGATAGGAGAGGGTGTCAGTTGACAGTGTGGTGTGAAGACCAGTCCTAGTTTGGTTAGTACCGGATGGTAAACACATCTCACTGTATTACAGGAATTCCTACATCAGATACTCTGTTTGTTTTAGTATTAACCCTAACCCTTCATACTCACAATCGTGTGTACTTAACTTGACAAGATAAAAACCAGCACTGTACACCTGAGACAGTTGAATACTTCACGCACTATATAGACTTAATAACCTCTAATCTGGGACACCACTATAGAATACAGGTGTCACAGAAAGCCGGAAAATAAATTGGGCCAATATTTTTTCCCCAAAATGTAGATATAATATCCCTTGTCTAGCACCAACACCTTTTCTGAATAATATGCAAGTTGCATTTAATCTTTATAGCAAATGATTAACAAAACAATCTATGCTTTCTGCATATTTAAGTAACTGTCTTTCTACTTCTACTTGCTGTTGTATTTATCGTACTCTCACGCAGCCGATATATAAAGACTATCTGATCTCTGTTTTTACTGTATGAACTTATTAATATAACTCTTTGTTATTTAAGTGTGCCAACTTGCAAAGTGTCCTTTTTCATTTGAACAATCCTTGCACAATATTCCATGATTGCAATTATCAGATGTTAAATGAGGTATCTTGGTCTATACCATTTGATTGGGTAGTGGAAGTGTTATTGTTAGTTAACACAATCACAAATCCTAGCAGGAACCTGTCCGTGCATATTGTATGAGTGCGACCTGTTTGTGATATGAATACGTGAGTTCCCCTGAGTGACCTCTGTTTAGATGACAAATTCCACAGCTCGGTCTGCTTGTAATCAGCACACCTGCATCAGTCAGGCACAGACACTCAAGGGATATACAAGAGATAATTGTATGCCTATGACAGCCCTCTACTATTGTGAATACCTCAGCTCTATAACAACTCCTTTATGAAACCATCCCAGATAACAGAGCTGACAACCAGTTAAAGTTGTTTATATGTCAGAGCCATTCAATCAGGAACTGTAATGGAGCAGTCAACTGTTCCTCTGTGGCAGGAAATGGTTACATGTCACGGAAATCTTTTTAAAGGCATACCTGTTGTGGTAAGATATAACCTTACCCTAAATCTTTATGCTACTGAAAATTGTACACCAGTTCTGTCATGTGAGATTGACTTTGTGTGGATTGTGGATTATTGTTAAGTGTTATGTTTGTCAACCTGGGGAGGTCAAACAAACTTTTTGAACAGAAGGTTTGCAGATTGGAACAAAAAACAAATAAAATGTACAGAATATATTCAATTATAATTCCACACCAAATACACTATGTTCACACGAAATACACTACTCGGTCAATCTTCGAAATATATGGTATATGCCAATTAATATAAAATACTCATTAAGACAAACCCCTTGCATTAACCCCATTAATAGGTCCCTGATAATAGTCAAATGTATCTTTTAGATAGCTTTCCAGCGAGCACTTGATCCGTCGTTCATGTAATGCGAACTTAATGGATATGAACATCACAAACTACCCATTTGAACTGTGTATGTTATGTTATTGTTTATAGCATTCCACCACCATTCGTCCATGGTTAAAGGGAAAAGCAACTTTTTTTCTACCTAAACTTCTGCTTGTACATAAACCGGATTTGTTAAGGCCGCATGTCAGCTGAAAACATGCTAAACGTATATGTTACTCAAAGAGCTATCGTGATATGTATACAACAGATTAACACTGCATTTGATGTCCAAATTTCTGTATACGCCGTGTTTTTAAAGATGCCTTCTAATGTATCCATAAGCAAACGAACACACTGGAGACCGACTGTGTTTTGGAACAATGACGTCAGTCCAGCGACCATACAGCTTATTATGACTCTTAAAGGCAGGTGAAAACACAGTCGCCTGACTTGTAAATAATTGATAAGAAATAAAATACGTCATTGAAAAATAACTGTTTTTATATCTTATTTGCAAAGTATGTGACAATTAATTTCGAGAAAAATAAACAATAATGAAAGAAATATAAAAAATACCAGACATATGGATTTGTCCCTTTTATACGTTATACAAAGATAGACAGGTCCAGAAATGGCTGTCGATTCGGAAGACTTGTTTTTGAACTTTTTTTTACTTCGGTTTTAGATCGCATTTACTGGTTGATGTATTTTAAATGCCCTGCAATAGGACCATCGCCTCCAAATAACCCAAAAAGCCAATGAGATAGCGGTTAATTCACATATCAACACAATCGTATTCTCGCGAGAATTTCAATGGTGGGCCAGACAAAGACAACTCTGACCATGCTAATCAATCGCGCATTTATTTCCACCAATATAGCTGGGGAGATATTTGACCAAACGATCAGTAAATGAAAGAAGATTGCAAACGAGATGGCTCAGGTGTAGCTTATAGAGTCCATGTATGTACGTAGAATAGATTTTATTTTAGAACGGCAACACTGTTCAGTTAAATGACATATAAGTTGTGGGTTCAGCTACTGGCCATATTGAGGAGGGCGACATCCAAATACATGAGCTATTATAACCGGAAGTAAAAAACGAGTCTTACATATTGGATAGCCTGTTTTGGGACCTGTTGCATTCGTGCAAGTTTCGTCTAACATGTTCAGCTGCAGTTTAGCTTCGATATGATCCAACCATGAAGTATAAACGGTTCAATATATTAGAAGCGTAAATTAATTTTACATCAGAAAACCAAAAGGACGTTTTATGTATAAGCTATTTACGACATAAATAGTCCTATAGTATTATAAAAAAGAAGATTTGTTGAGAAGCTTACTTGAGATATATACACAGTGATGTAATTCTTATCCGGAATATATATATATAAAAAAATTAAAAAACACTTTTAAATTCGACTTCACCCGTGTAATTTCAGACGAATTAATCTTTGTCAGAATCTCTCAAAGATTTTGGAATGCATATTGTTCTCCTAGAAATAGAATGACAGTTTAGCATGACCGTGAGTTAAGCCAGTACATCAATAAACCAGACCCTTTACCGCCCTGAAAAGGAGCAATCCAACACATAGGAGTAGCTGGCAGTTCAGAAGTCTGAGATCGGTGTGGATTACCTGTTAATCCACCTTTATGTAGCTCAGAAGTGTCTCGCCCTGTCCCTGATCTGTTTACTCTCATATCTATCAATATTGAATTGCAAGATCTCCCCATTCCTTCTTGGCCCCTATTGAAGGGATTTTGAAACTGGATACTGAAAATCCGTTTAGTTCAAATATGTTGAGCAATGACTGTGAATTAGGGAAAAGTATGCCTTGTCAGTGTAGACAGCAGATTGTACCAGTCTCCGTTCTTCTAGCCAAGCGCCCTTTCTGTCTTATCTTAACTTGTATAAGAACACAATCCCGATATGTACCAAATAGATCAGCGAGTTACATAGGGGTTTCATTGTAATATTTTTGCCGTCTGCTGCTTATATTTTAAATTTAGTATAGGATAAAGTAGCGCTGTCCGCTTTAGTTCTTAATTATCTTCTACAATATGTATCTCCCGCCCCAGCACTAGCAACTGACAACAGTTGCTCTTTAAAGTTCTGACCCGCTAGTGCCTCCAGGAAACTTAAACTAAATATGATAACCTTTGTGGAATACAGTGACAAAGTATTTGTTGAAGTGTCGTTTTGATCTGTTGAGTAACACCTTGTGCGTTTAAACTGATTTCTGTAGACTATTATTTTGTTAATAGCATAAACAGCACCTATTAGCGATAGAGACTGCTCAGTGCGCTTCATCCTCAAATGTAGCGAGAAGAGCTTCGCCGTTTGCAGCATTATGAAGTCAGTTTAAAGTTTCGCTTTTTAAATTAACTAATAGTCTTTCCCATTAAATTTAAAATATGTTAGAATCTTGTCTTGCTCATTGTGTGCGCTTCGTAGGCCTACATTATAGCACTTTGTAATCGCAATACGGTGAAAACGAATTGTTGGCTGCTGTTGCGAGTGAAAGACATGATTTTAATAGATGCCAACATAATTCATACCACCATCACAGCCACCACCACCCCGCCCACAGTATGACCGAATCAAATTGACACAACGTTCTTTTTCTTTTTGGTTTTTCACTTTGTATTGATATTCAGTGTGTCTCCATTATTTATAGGAAATAGGGAAATGTTTTTAACACTGTGACAGACCTGCATGTTGTAAAGAACCTTTTTGTGTTCCTGTCATGCAGTGACGGTGTGCACATACTTATTCAAGACAAACACACGAGTAGATACAGTTTCAACAGCTGAAAATGTGATGACCTGGATCGTAAGTGTGTAAGATTTATTAACATATAGGCCTACTGTCGAGTAGAAGCGGTCAGTATTTAAAAAAATAATTAGAGGCTTTTGGTGCAAGTTCATGCGCCCCGAGGCTAGATACGCTAATGCATCATTGACAAAACCAAGTCATCCGTGACTTATACCACTACCTCAGTAGACAACGGAACAAAAAAGGTAAAGCTAATGTATGGCGATGGTGCAGATACATGTTTAATAAGCTTGTTGAATGCATTTCAGTGCGTTTAGTAAAGTCTCGTTTCAAACCAGATTGCCATGTCGTGCTCTTAACGTTATGCTGAACTGGTATTCAACAGACCCCAGTCTGTGTTAGACATCGTGAAATGTTCCAGCTTTTTGACACCAAACTCTGAATACTGTATTGTAATGACTTCATCAATGTATGGTGTTGACTGTCCTCGTCAATGGCTGTGCCCTGTAATCCAGGCAGCAAATTACAGGGGCCTTTCAATAACAGTAGAATAAGATATGAAGGTGTGGTAAAATTGAAGCTATATTTCATGAAACCATTAAATCTTCGGCTCTAAACAGCAGGTCTTTAGATGATGTTCTGGGTTAGGCGTTGTTATTTAGTACAGTTATTTTGTTGGTCTAAGCGTTCAATATAGAATAGACTGAATGGAAGTTGAAGATTCCTCCATCCACAGCTTTGTGATTTGTTTTACCTGGAAAGTTTCTTACAAAATCTGACTGAAGTCTTGCCGGATACCAGAACTTGGATTTGCCATTCTGTTAGAAACATTCTACCCGAAAGAACACTGGATCCACTCAGAAATAAGCCCTGACTAACAAGAAAAATGTCGTTGAAGAACGTAAGTTAGAATCCATTATCACCTTCGTATAAGAAACTGAAAACTGGACATTTTTGTTGAAGAATGGAAGATGTAAGTGGCGTGGTTTGGATTTCCCATTGTTTTAGTTAATATATTCAATCAATAGCATTTAAAGTATCCAAGGAGTAGGCCGCACATAGCCTGCGCAAACCGAAGGAAGATTTGGGCAAAATTTCCATTTTGTTCACGTGTGTGGGTATTTCAACATTGCCTCATCCTACCAAGCTAAGGGTATAATTAATCAAAGGTTATTTTAGATAGCAGATAAGAGAGGAGAGAATTAATTTGCATGCAACTAGTCCCCCTTCCGCCAATTTAAATAGTGATGCACACATGCTCACAATAATATACTCGCTCATATAAGCACAGTACAACACTACAATGTATGGCCACAATCTAAATCTCATCACACCAATATTAGTCCCTAAAACAATATATTACCTCAATATAAAAGTGAAAATATTCCAATATTACACTGCATGACCTTACCACGATTTCAAGTTAAACTACAATATATCACCACAATATTCACTATAATGTATCATCACAATGTTATACAGCGGAATATATCACAACAACATTTTACAATATATATCACAACATATCAGTGAAATACCCTTAAGCACACCGCCATATATCACCAATATACCATGCTGCCAAACATCACCACAATATCACACTGACATGTATCACCACATTATCACACTGCCACATATCACCACAATACCTTACTGCCAAACATTACCACAATATGACACTGCCATATATCACCACAATATCACGCTGACATATATGACCACAATGTCACACTGGCAAGTATCACCACAATATCACATTGACATGTATCACCACAATATCACACTGCCATATATCACCACAATATCACGCTGACATGTATCACCACAATATCACGCTGACATGTATCACCACAATATCACGCTGACATGTATCACCACAATATCACATTGACATGTATCACCACAATATCACACTGCCATATATCACCACAATATCACGCTGACA
>JARFOD010017340.1:0-11131 GCA_031763545.1 Mopalia muscosa
GGTAAGCCGGATAGCTCCTCAAGGCAAATATCATAGGCAAGCCTGATGGCTCCTCAAGTCAAATACCCTAGGCAAGTCTGATAGCTCCTCACGGCAAATACCCTAGGGCAAGCCTGATATCTCCTGAAGGCAAATACCCTAGGTAAGCCGGATAGCTCCTCAAGGCAAATATCCTAGACAAGCCTGACAACTTCTCAAGGCAAATACCCTAGGCAAGTCTGATAGCTCCTCAAGGCAAATGCCCGAGGCAAGCCTGATAGCTCTTCAAGGCAAATACCCGGGGCAAGCCTGGTTGTTCCTTAAGGCAAATATCCGGGGCAAGCCTGATAGCTCCTTAAGGCAAATACTCGAGGCAAGTCTGATAGCTCCTCAAGGCAAATACCCTAGGTAAGCCTTAATGCTCCTCAAGGCAAATGCCCGAGGCAAGCCTGATAGCTCTTCAAGGCAAATACCCGGGGCAAACCTGGTTGTTCCTTAATGCAAATACCCGGGGCAAGCCTGATAGCTCCTTAAGGCAAATACTCGAGGCAAGCCTAATAGCTCCTCAAGGCAAATACCCGGGGCAAGCCTGATAGCTCCTCAAGGCAAATACCCGAAACAGCCGGAAAACTCCTCAAGGCAAATACTGCACCAAAACTTTTTAAAAAAAGGCCTACGTCCGAATAAAGTTGAATCCGTGTGTGACCTAAAATTACTGCTGGGAGACATCTACCAAGTTATCAGCGTCGTCGTTATGAAAGTGAAATACCCTTGAGCGCGACGTAAAACAGCAATATAAATAAACCAATCAATCGATTAGCCAATCAGTCAGAATCAATCAATCTCACAGACAAAGCTTGAAACTAAACTCACAAAGTGGAATTTCTTTATCAGGTGATATAAAAAAATTAAAACATTAATATATAATGATTACAACGATGGTATATGGCGTCAGAGGTAAAATGGACATATAGTCACATTCGACGACTTGCGAAAGGACCCTGGCATGTCTTAGTTAAGACAGTAGTAGTGTCATTTCAAACACAGTGATTTCATCAGACTCTTGCTCGACGTTTCCACACATTAAAGGGAAAGACAACTGTTTTTCAAGCTAACATTTTTATTGCATATTTTCAAAGACAACCATCTGTAATGCACTTGCAACTCAACTAACGAAGCCGTTAATTAGTAGATTTAAAAAAAAACAGAACTGAGGTCATTGTTCGAAAATACGGTAGTTACGTCCTCTTGTCGTGGCTGTCCCCTATTGCCTGCACTGGTGGATGCTTTCATATAAAAGCGAAAGTGAAGGGTCCGTCCCCTAGCGAATTAACTAATTAACGGATATGCTTACTCAGATGAAAGTGCAATACAGATGTCTTTGAAAATATGCAGTAAAAATAATAAGTTTAGGTCGAAAAACAGTCGTCTTTGCCTTCAATAGTCATAATAATGCATGATTCCTTTACATAACAAATGTTATTTAGTTTTATTCTCCTCTGATGACTTCTCTTCGTATAATTGTATTTATTTAAATGTTCTGGGGCACACGTACGCTGTGGGTCTAATCTTTAATAAACATATTCGCAGGTATAAAGGCCTGTCCCAAATACCGTACTACACAGTTGTTTCGAACGTCGCTATTCTCAACTTGTTTAATAATTACTCTAGCTAAATGTTAACTTTGATTTATTCTATAACAGGTTAACACAATTTAATTTTTCTTCTGATAAAGCCCTCTCGGGAGCGGGAGGAGTGTCAGACGA
This sequence comes from Mopalia muscosa, assembly GCA_031763545.1. Lineage (NCBI taxonomy): Eukaryota > Metazoa > Mollusca > Polyplacophora > Chitonida > Mopaliidae > Mopalia > Mopalia muscosa. The sequence goes on from JARFOD010017340.1 coordinate 1,746, forward strand.
CGATATAGAAACATTCTGAATTTCTCGGCGACATAAGGTAAATAAACAACTCCCTCCACGCTCTAATGACGATGTAGCGATGAACCAAGCTGTGACAAGCAGTTTACATCGCAAAACTAGGTCGGTGTATAAATAGTGGGAATAATATGGGGCTATACAGTTAAACATAAGCGGACATCGAGCTTAATATCAGCTTGACATAAACTTTGTGTCTACTGTCTTTGTTGTTCGAAACTAGGACGTGAATATGTGGAGTTATTTTTAACAGTTCCACTTGACATAGTAACTGGGATTTCATTTTCCACTTCACTTCAAGTTGTGTGACCGGAGTGAACAGGACGGTGGTGTAAGATGAGGTTTTGGTGACTGCCTTCAACCACGTAAATGGTATAAATGTCTCCTGAGAAGATACTCATCTGGGATCTGTGGTTGAAACCGGAAGAAACTCCTGAACTTTTTAGGAAGATCTGTACGAATGGTTTGTTTAGTACATACACAGATAAACCGTATCCACATTGTTGTCACAGCCTGGCTTTTTCTGAGTTTTAAAATAGGAAACCATTCAGTGGGAGTTCCTGTCAACACTTATCAGCTCTAAATACCGCAGAAATAATATGGTTTCCGATTCACTTATCGTCTTGTGCTACAGCTGTTCTATCGACAGTGGATTATTGTTTTCATAAAAACAACAACAATATTCCAGCCCAGCACGAGGAGTTATCACATATCCCGGTTAGTAATGTTCGTTCTATAGGACTACCATATCTGCCGTATTTGCTTTTAAAGGTAAACACATGTGGACTGTTATATGACAGTTGGTATCGAGTTTATATAGGCTGTGCACAAAGCTCTTATATATATAGGCCTATACCTGAAAGACGACTGACACGCTACTTTCGTTTTAAAACCTCTGGCTAAGGGTAGAATATACTAGGTAACTTAGTAGCACTGGAAGGACATTTGAATTTCAACAGAGTAACAGTTAGTTTTTGTGGATTGTATCAGCGGCGCCAGATAAATCATATCCCCATTTACATGGCGTAAAACACCACGCAAATACCGATCTTGAAATTTGCCTGTGTACCGGTATTATACTCCTGTTAACGGTGTGTGTAATCCTATATATTCGAACTTGCGACATGCAAATTAAACTGTAGTGTTAGTTACAGGGCATGTGTTTTAACAAGTTTTTTTTAAGTAATTGGGTCATATATTAAATTCACCTTTAACGATGCAAATTTAAAGTTCGTAACATCCTCAATAGCGTATAAGCTGAAGTTATTGCCCGCAGTTATAATTCTGCCGCATATGATTGTATGCTATACGAGCAACCGAGGCCTATACTCTATGTATAATGTTATATACTGTGTATACTAAGTGCGGTCGACTTATAGCGACGGGTGTAAGGTATATATGCCTATACATAAAACGTTTTGTTATAGTTGTCATCAAACGCTAGTAACTCTACTATGTGAAACGTATAAGTGATAATTTAAATAAAATGTTTTTCTTATTCTGACAGTGATAATGGTGACTGTATGTTGTGAATAGAAAGCTCCTCCCCTATTACGAACACACATGGTGGCCCATCAACCCAGAGGCAGGACTAACAGAGAGTAAACAAACAACCCATATAGATTGCCGGCACATATTGGCTGTATACACCAATAAAACACTGCGGAGTACTGCAGACGGTGAAACGAGGACTGCATCATATACCCATATACCAACATGATGAACAAGATACGGAATTTCGACGTAATTTTTCCTGGTCAAGCTGGTCTGTTCAAGGCAGGCGAAAACTTGGTGGGCCGTCTTAACTTCTCCCTTACAGAGCGTATGACAGTTAGAGGTAAGATTCAGCTAGGCGTTGTAATGTATTATTGTTGTTATAAAACTTTATTTTAACTTTTAAAGAAAATGACAGTTTTATGCACAGTACTAGTATTACAGTTTACAAACTTATTTTTTCAAAAGATCAGTGTTGTTTGAATTCGAGCCAAACGCATCACATGTTACGGTTGTCTTACATGAGTAATAACTGTTCAGTATGGCATACTGTCGTCAGATAGGCGAAGGATCATTAATCTAGGATAATCAATTAATTAACAAAAAAATAATATTTTCATCACAATATCGAGTTGTTAGGTCAACTGAGCAATCTATGGCACAAGAAGTGTAATCCTGAAAAACATAAACTTCATATTGGACCAATACTATTAGCTTGTATTATGCCATCACCCGAAGATACTAGTAATGGTGTATACAAAATGCAGAAATATTGAATCAAAATGAAGGTCACGTTTTTCGGAATGACATGTTGTACTTCTTGCGTAATTTTTAAAGATCATTATTCGAACATGCACTTATTGTCTCAACACCTACATAAACTCGTAGAGACACCATTCGATCGAACACGGTGTTTCCGTGTTGTGACCAAATTTCACATGTTTCATTCTAGATTAACATATACATCCGACAATGGTCAATCAGTGACATTCTATCAAACCTGGGATATAGCATGCTATACCTGGGATATAGGCCTAGCATGATACATCCCAGATCAAACTGACAAAGTCCCACAAACGTGGCTTAGTTGTAAGTATGTGCGCTGACCAATCAAACTTCGAAGTGCAGTTAACTTGATCGAGTCCGTCTGTCGACCATTAGGTATGATTGAATAACGCTGTATGGCTCCAGCAATCGCGGGAGTGGTTTTAACATGATTTCCTTCCGGTTTTCCACTGTACAAATGTCATGAACAGAGTGAAGTGTATTATCCGTCGTCATATAAGTGAAATACCCTTGAGTACGACGTAACACCCCATTCAAAAAAACAAACCATTCCAACGACATTTACCCCTGTGTTGACCCACATAACACTGTGCATTTACAGTCCTGTTTGCCATCAGTATACACCGGTGTATTGCAATAAATTGACTGCCCGTGGTAATACTAGCAAATACTATAAATATTCACAGAAGGCAATACCTGAGTATTATGTAGTTATTGACCAGATATCGAATATATAAAAGAGAAACACATAACATACATTCTTTACTTCAATTGTAAGCAGCAGTTGTAAGAGACATGAGTGGTCGTGTTATGGGTCGGTCTAACCCAAAAGTGCTCAAGGCAGAAAACGAGATAGTCAGGTTTAAGCCATGAATTGCAGCTTTTTCTGAAGTTTAGGAAGATAGAAGTAGCGTCGCTATAGGTAGTGAATATGTTTATTCATTTCCATGTTATAGTAACTGCGTTTCCTTCGTTTAATTTCCAAGAATAAGTTGGACTAACACATGGTTAATCTGTGTTTATTGTATGACTACCAGTATACATATCATTAAACATATGGACAGAAGTCCAGAATGAGGATGATGGCAAATAAAACACCGAAATACTGATATCAAAATATATCTTTCGTTCTTCCGAACTACGCTACCCTGTACTGGTTAATACGAAGTTATACCAGAGCTATATTTCACATCTATATTGGCCCTGAGCTTAGCCATGTATTTTTTACTACGGTGGAACTTAAATCTTTTAATTAGAGCAAACACTCACATTTTATAGCTCTTTGAATCTCGCTATTTTCTGTTATCACAGAGCCGTCATATAAATGAAATACCGTTAAGCACAACGCTAATGAACCATACAGATTTGTTTTTCTCCCAATTTATGATAATGCGACAGGATCCTGCATGCAGTTGATGGGGGCCCTCGTGTTGCCATTGTGACACGAAGCGGGTAGGGGGCTGCTGAAACACAGTAATAGTGCTGGTACATGTGGCTTACATTGTTACCTAAACAAACAATATAAATGATTTATATACTATCAGTTATACTATAACCGTTTTGATTGTGCTGGTTACGATGTCCGCCTTAAGGTCTTGCTGGACCCCTGCGTGGATTGACTTGGGGCAAACTAATTTGCCTGAGCGTTTTATGACCATAGATGAGAACATTAAATTTGAATGTATATGCAAGTTTTACAAAACTTCAGGATTTCAGGATTACAACTATGTAAATTTAATGAAGATCCGATAATAACTTGGAACTGTATGTCAGATGTCCAAATATAAAAGAACACGCATACACAAAACACGTACATTTTCGGTGAATTTTTCCTATTACACTAGCTCCAAATAAATAAATTTACTTAGTTAAATAGCAAAATTACATAAAAGGAATCAGTCTTTGTCTATTTAAGTCTTAGGTTTCCTGTTAGATCTTAATTGGGAGTCTGGATAGATAGCCTATGTAAGGCAAAGGGTGCTGCTCTGAGTGGATGGATAGTGTTCTTAGACACATTACAGCTCATGTGATGACCGACTCCTGTAACTATGGTAAACTGTTACTGTCATATCTTGTCCTCGTTGTTTGTTCAAGTCAATCTACAGTTGTAAGTGCTAATAATGGTGAGCGGACAGTCTTTCCTCGCCACTAATCAACACCCTGGCTGTTGCGTGATTGTGGTTTGTGTCGGGAGACGTATAGCAAGGCCAAACATCAACCATGGCTTGGGGAAAACAACATAAACATATATCAATATTAGTGATTTTTAGTACGTAAAGTCCTGTCTTATGTTTAGTACCGGTACCACATTTACCTTCAGAGCAATGTGCAGGGGGTCGGCGGAATTATTTTGTTGCCCTGGTGCTCTTTGGTCTAATGAGCAACACTTAGTCGATATTTTGTGTCGGATGAGTGAGTGGCGATGTAAATGTGTACGCCTGCACTTCGTATAAGTGTCCCATATATGCCTTCATGCGCGCAGCATGCCATTCATTGACTTTTTTTTTTTAGCAATATTGACGCTTTTGCTAAAAAGATTTTAACTGATTCATTTCGTGGTTTGGTGGTCGCTCGGATTGAGGTACTTGTTGCCTAGGAACACTTGTAGTAAGCGGGCAACATTTAATCCATCAACTTTGGTGTCGTTATCTTGTGGCTTGGTATTTTCCTGTCTTGTCTGTGTTGCTTGTAGTGACATCGAGACAGGTTTCCTTCACTTGTTGGATGAGAGGCGCAGAACCACAATAAAGCCAACAAAAAATAGACGTGCCTGCGTAACATCCAATGTCAACTAAGCCATTATATGCTGTAAATAAGGTCGTTCAGATATTCTCTGCTGGCTGTTTCCATTATCTACATATCGTTAATAGGCTACTGGTATAGTGCTGATTTGAGGGTCATTAGGGATGAAAAACATCGATGTCCTGCATGTGTAATTAGTACAAGCCTTTTGACGAGTATATATCCGAGTGAATTCGCACAAGCTGTGGCCCGGTATAAAAAGTGTATTGTTTAACAATTTGGGCGTTTTCATGACGTATTTAAGTCATTTGGATGTTCCAATTTTCTCGGCCAAAGGTCACTGTATGCCATATTCTTGTTTCCTAGCCATTTCCAGGGAACCGCTGAATATTCTAAGCCAAAAATTATTTATACTGTAATCAGGCACTTTATTAATGCTTTTCGCTATTTTATACCTTTCTTAAGAGCCATCTTTGATCTAATTAGACAGCGGTTAATCTCGAAGACAGTATTATATTTTTAAAATAATCTTCATATGGATTCAACCAGGTACATAAGTGGTGCTCTTGCCGTTAATGCCTAATCTGCATATGGCAATCTTAAAGGTCCTATGGCAGTATGTCTCCTGATGATAGCATAATAAATGCTGAAATATTGAGTCAAAATGAAGTTATCGTTTTTCGGAAATACAATACTTGTGTATTATGTTAAACTCTTCAGTTTGTTTGTTTGTTTGTTTGATTGGTGTTTAACGTCGTATTTAAGGGTATTTCACTTATATGACGACGGACACAAGTACAGAACATCACAAACAAAACTGCTTCCCGTTACCCTTTAGCTCTGCGAACACCAGGGCAACAGGAAGCGGCCTCTTTTCTCGCCTCTTACGATCGACCGAGGAAGCCAATTGAGTATTCTGCAGGGCCATGGCCCACCCGCTCCCTCATGGGGCTAAACCCTTTGAACAGTGGAACTACTGGTTTCGGTATGTGGTGTTCCAAAGAATACATTAGGACAATACAATACCTTTATTCAAACTTCCAAATGCTATCATATACCATGCTGTATTATACCTTTGGTATACTGTTGTTAGGCGATTTAAAGCAAACATATTAAAATCATATTGAAGATTTTCTTAATAACCATCATATATCTGCGCGGCTATGTGAGCTGTACATACTTCTGTCCTAGTTTATAGAGTGTCTTCAAATACACAAATGCCACTTCTATAAATAGAGCTTCTTTAAACCTTGTACGGTATAACAACATTTGAGCCAACCAATTAAAGGGAAAGACAACCGTTTTTCGACCTAGACTTATTATTTTTACTGCATATTTTCAAAGACAACCAACTAGCATAGTCGTTAAGTAGTTAATTTAAAAAATGGAACTGACGTCATTGTTCGAAAACACGGTCGGTCACCAGTGCGTTAGTTTGTAAACGGCTTTCTGATTGGCTGTTTGTTAAGTCCAATAAAGTTTTTGCCACGTTTTTACGTCGAATTGCAGCAAGAGGTAGTAATATGGAAGTCTCGTCTTACACATTTTGACAGTTGGAATGGGAAGATGAGGCTAAGGGGTTACACGAAGCCGATGTGCGATGGTGCCGATGTGCGATGGTGTCGTTGTTTCGCGTCCTACAATTTTCACGTATATCCTCGTATATGGCAGCTTCACCCATTCACCTGGAACAACTTTAATACGTTTCAAAAACAACATCTTCTTCTTATTTGGGAAACTTTCTTAGTGAGTAAAAACAAGATGGTTGACAAAGGTCAATATGTGCATAAAGCTTTGTCTGTTTGAATTGTTACGCCGTACTTAGGTATTTTTCTTTCATATGAGTGATAGCAGCAATAAAGCTATTAACTAGTGAGCTCCAACACAACAGTTAGTTACCCGATGGCAGCCACTCCTCCAAAGATTCTCATCTAACGTCCCTGTCTCGTGGGCGCTAACTCGGAATGTAGATATCTGTATCGCTTGCAACAGACTACCATATAGATTAATGTGACTTGTACGTGTCATTGAATTAAAATAAACAATCTGAATTAATAAACGATATATATATACTCTGAAAGAACTAAAAGTACTTTACCTAATTTATTGATAATTGTCCAACAGTTTTTTAAAAAAAACTTATACCTTCAAACACTAACCAGGAACCGTACCCAAGTTGATGAACAGTTCTTCGACAACGGCTACATTAGAGGTGGTACCGTATTTTGGTGAGACAGACATTAGTGTGTCCAGTTGATCGGGAATACACGAGGCTTATTTGCTCTCTGAATGTCCCGATTTCGGTTTATTCTTGTACCATTATATCGCCACCAGTACTGGGCACGTTTCGTAACCAATCTAACCATTGTTTTTTGCCAGTGGTGTCGCGTGTGATTTCTATGCATCGCCAGCTGCGCTTGGCACACCACCATAATTTGACGTCTAAAATAACCGCTATTGCATCACACAATTAATAAGATAACCACGTGTTTAACAAATATGGGGTAGTGTGTGACTGTCGCACTGGCTGGCGAGGTCTGTCCGTAGGTCGGCCTCTCCGTCGGTCGGACTCAAACAGGCGTCACTAACGCCATTGTTCGAAAACACGGTCGGTCACCAATGTGTCTGTTTGCTTATGTATTATTGGAAGGCATCTGTAGCGACACGGGATACACAAGCTTGGTCATCCAAGCACAAGGTTAATCTGTTGTTATTAAACTGGCTCTTGAGTAACGCATACCTTTAGCTTGTTCAGCTGACATGCGGTTTTTAAAAATCAGGTTTTCAGTACCAGGTCGTTTGTTGGTGTTTCGCATGTGGGGGGTAACCTCACTTTCGGGTGTATATAAAAGCAACCACCAGTGCAGGCAATAGGGGACAGCCACGACTAGATGATATAACTACCGTGTTTTCGAACAATGTCATCAGTTCCGCTTTTCAAATGAACTAATTAACGGCTATGCTACTTCGATTGCAAGTGCAATACAGATAGTTGTCTTTGAAAATATACAATAATAATAATACGTTTAGGTCTAAAAACAGTTGACTTTCCCTTTTACACATGGGGAAAGGCACAGTAGATATTCAGATCATACTTTTAAGCTGCTATTATATCCCGCGGCTATCAGCTGTGCATGTAATACATCTTGTTATGGAATGCATGCAATGAGTTGTGGGTCATTGATTTGTCTGAATGGGGAATATAATGGAGTAGTCATATGTCATTCTAATTATCGATTTGGCTGACGAGATAGACCGATATAAATTCTGTTAAATATTTCTAGCGGTATGTGGATATTGAGATTTATGTTGTATTACATATTTCCCCTGGTGATTTTTCTGCGGCAGAGGAGAGGGGCCATGTTGTTTCAGCTAGATTATTTCCTTCTAAGGAGAAAATAAGTCATAATTAAGACGAAGAGATAAAACATCCTGTGGCTCCTTTACGCCGCCGTTAAATTTAAAGTTGTTCATTTGTCTTGTACTGTGAATTTGCAGCCGTTGTCTTTTTTGAATACCTGTGTCCTGTGATTGTCTTGTATCAAGGGATTGTTTGTTGCCAGTGTCCGCACCGTGGGGCTGTTGGTTGATAAGTGGACTATAGTAGAACACCCTTGTTCAAATTTCTGAGCAATGGCGTCTAGGATGGTTTCATCTGAGTAAATAATCATCTGAGTAAACAACCACTGTACAGCTCAATTGTTCGACAATTCCTTAACCCCCGAGGTAGACTATAATGGCTGAGTTATGATCGACAAAGGCCCGCGACAGATCCACGAACTGTGATCAAGAGGTCTATATAGTTGACTGTTTTAATCGCGACACATTTCATAATAACCCAATTTAAACGATTTTACCAAATCGATTCAATTCAGTTACAAAGGCTAAGTTACAGTACAACCGAAAGGCTTAGAATGTGATACATGTATTAACAATTATCAAGTGTATGTAAATCCTAGTGATGGCACGTGTCATGTGGCGCCCTCTGTGACAATCAAAACTGACAGATAGATTACGTATTGAGGGTCAAGGGTCAAAGTGTGTTAAGTGACAAGGCCAAGGTCAGCGATAAACATGTACAGTTAAAAAAATTTTACCCCCAAAAAACAAACCTTTATCTAAAAGTGTTTTTGACATTATAAGCTCTTGTTAATAGTTCCAGGTCCTTCACTCTGACTTTGTTGATGCCAATGTCTAAATGTTCCCTAGTACGCTGATTGTGCTGTCAATTATGTAGGTATCTTTCCAGTTACAAGTTGCTGAAACCAGTTGTATTATCAAAGCCAGTAAGCCTGCCAAGGGGGACAAACAAAACAAAAATAACAATAAGGGATTTATATGGGAGTCGG
>JARFOD010017351.1:0-11131 GCA_031763545.1 Mopalia muscosa
GGGGAGGGGGGGGTAGAGTATCTTTGACACAAATAACACGTATCACCCAGACATTTCCACCGAGTGGATAATGTATGGTATTGACTGGCTCGCACTTATTGTGACATCAAGTCAAAGCCTAAAATTGAATCTTATACGACTAGTATCATTAGACTATTATAGTTCTCATCACTTATTTCAAGAAATAATTATATTAATTGGTCACTAAAGGTGTTTCCTGCCAAATAAATAAATTATTATCAATGGCTTAAATAGGATTTGAATTAGGGCTCGTTGACCAAAGTCTCCTCAAAGAAACATTCTTTGCTACTCCGATACAGATAAAGACAAAACTTAACATAATTTAACACAAAAATACTTATTAATTAAATAGTCAAATTTGAGACTACATATTTTTGTAATAAAATCATATTTTATTCTTAACAATGTGTTGATTAATGACATTACATTTTGAGCAGACAAGAGATCAAAAAATTAAGTATTGGAATACAAATACTTGTAATCTGTCAATACAAACACATTTATTCTGTAAAATATTTGACAATATTAATGTTTATGTTCAGAACAGATGAGATTAATGCGCACTTAGCAGAAATATCAATTGATACTAGTTCGTATCATCTTACCAAAAAACCTTTGTTTTCCGATTCACGACCACATTAAAAAATCCGAGCAATCGGGTAAGAGGAGGGGGTATGAGAAATGAATGTTAAGATGTAATATTTCATTGTACACATAAAGGAAGCCTGTTTGTGGATGCTGTTAGTAGAGTAAAAATAAGTGCATAAAGATAGCATTTCCACATCATTTCAGTCGACATTGGTCAGCTGAAGTTTGTTGTGTTTTGTGCTTGTAAGGCTCATATAGGTGTCGTTTTTGTTAAGGTTTAACGCTGTACTTAAGGTTATTTTACTCGCATCACGGTGTGCCAGCCAATATGAAAGCGTGCTAGCCCAATGGGTGAATGAAACCAACCCCGGCACCACTGGCAACAAACGAAAACATCACTGGACGAATGCAGAACACCCACAGGACAAAACAAAGACATCACAAACATATTGGCTTCCTGATCCTCTTAAGCTCAGAAAGCACCAGGGCAACAGAAAGCTCTCTCCAACTACCCGCCAAGTGATGAGATAACTCATCTGACAGTACACAATGTCATTAAATACGCCAAGTTTGCATTGTATATGCTAAACCATTCAAGAGATAATGCTTCGATATATTCTGAAGAAAAAAAACCCTGGGAAGCAGCCTGTGGCTGAACTTAATAAAATTTATAAGCTAGCAAATGAAACAAGTTTGAGAATTTAATACTAATTTCTGTGTGTGTGTGTTTTATTAAGAAATGGCGGTTTGTCGAGTGCACCTGTCCAACTATATCACAATAATTGAAGGTTTAGGGTTTCTCGTTTGGTGGGTAAGTGAATCTGAGGATTGCCGGGTCCATTCCACGATTAGTCTCAATGGGCAAAGTTTCATTACTAGAATCTATTAAAAAAAAATAATAAAATAAAAAAAAAATTAAAAAAAAATTATTCATTAGAAAGTAGGCTCCTAAAATAACAAACATACAGTTTGACGATTGTGGTTGTTGTTTTGATTGGAATATTACTCTCTGCTAATTTAAATGATTTTAAATCAACGTCTCGCCAGAGAGATATGTCCTGTAATGTAGACATTACTAATGTGAAATAAATACGTTGTTTCGTGTATATTGATTCCCTGATGGACAACAACTGGGCAATTCTGGTCTTGGATCAGTTCCAATACTTAAGTGCACTAGAACATACCATTGTCAAGGAATTTCCCGTTTATATTGTAGCTAGAAATTATTTTGTCAAGATAACACCCAACCCAGCACAAAAATTATCTTTAGGTGATATATCGGAATAAATTTCTAAATGTTTACTCCACACGTACATTTTACAAAATTCTTCAAATGGCCATATTCTATTAAACAATTTACTCATGAAAGTAATATTTACTTCATGGTTAAAACAATAAACCCATTCTTGATTCTCACCACAAAATGGACAACAATAGCATGTCGTGTCCTATAACACTGTCATGTTCATCATCGTTAAGGAAAGTCATCTTTTTAATAGCTCAATATCGTTTAACTCTTATGTGTTCATGTACTCAGTGAGTGGGTGGTTTTTCACCGAGGCTATCGCTTTCAAGCAGCTGTCAATGGCATTGGTATTTTATCTAGAAATTTAAGTCAATCAGCCAAGCAAAAGTTTTTGAAAACCAATAACAGAGCTAGATGAGGAACATTCAGCGACAAACTATCGATGTCTTGTTTCTTTATTTACTTTCTTGCAGGACACGTATGTATAAAATTGCACACACAAGTTTCATTCAAAGTAAAACATTTAAAGTTTATGACACTGTTAAAAACTGATGGAGATTCAATTGATGGAGAAGGCAATGGGCATTCATTGGATTATCACACTTAGCTCTCACTGGGATAAATATTATGCCAATTGACGCGCTCGCCCATACGCTGTTCGTCGAATACAGTGTACAGAGACACATCTCGGGATTGACATGATCAATCCACGAATACGGTTTAGCGGAATTCTCCTCCATTCTTGCTGCAGTTTTTGCAGATTTTGCCGCGCTGATCATCCATTCGCACGCGTCTATCCAAATCATCCCACAAATGTTCCATTGGGTTCAAATCTAGTGATGTGGACGGTCAGGGCAACACTGTTACTCTCATGTTATTTAGAAACTCATCAGTAGCACAAGCTGTGTGCGGTCGAACGTTGTCGTGCTGAAAAAACGTCACTACGGAGGTCCATTGTGTGCAGCATGTGTGGTGTCAAAACTTCATCTCTGTATCGAGTGGCATTAAGGTTGCCAGGGATGTGCACCAGTTGAGTTTTTCGGGCGCAGGATATGGCACCCCACAACATCACACTTCCTCCGCCGAAATTGTCGACCTCAAAGTCGCAGTTCCTTGCGAACCTCTCATTCCGCGTCTATAAACACGTGTACGGCAATCTCTTCTCTGTAGTTTGAATATGTATTCATCCCTAAACCAGACTCGTCTCCAGTTTCGCAGGTTCTAGTCCCTTAATCAGACACTTGCACGTTGATGCTGTTGTCTCAGTACTACGCCAGAGTACGGACGTCTGGCGTGTAAGCATTTGATGCGGTTTCTGTTGCTGTTATGATCCGATTTCTCAGATGAAGTAACCGGAAGTAGCGATCTTGGGCTGCTGTTGTGACCCTAGGTTGCCACAACGTTGACGGTCAGCTGTTGAGTCTGGAAATCGCGCTCCGGTGGACATGATGAAGTCTATCGACTGCATTCTGTGATTCAACGGACAGGAGACGACGTCCCGGGTAGTTGCTTCTAGTCTTGGAATATTGTAGCAGGTTGGAGAAACAATTTAACAACAGAATTCAATTGAACGGCTATGTGTCTTTTATACCCATTAAAGTCGCTTTATTCGCACATGCAACTGCCCTAAGTTTTTTCCTACGCCTTCTTCATGTAGCGTTACACAAAGACTGACCCAAAAGTCACTTGTGATCAACAGCCAAAAATGCACTTATCGGATATTTAAATCATAACAAGATCATGTTGTCATGTCTTAGTCACGCTAATTTTGGGAAGCATTTATGTTTTAAATTTTGTTTGTCATGTTGCGTTTCTATTTTGGGAGAGCATATGTTACATTGAAAACTTCAATGTAACATATAGATAAGATTGAGATAAGACTGGAGATAAGCTTTGACGTATGTCGGACTTCAGGTTGTGCCCTACGATTACCATTGTACGATTGTTGGTGTGTACGAAAACAAGACAATATCTTTAGCAAACATCAGTATTAATAATTCTCTTACATCAGGCGACATGAGGTGTATTTTCTACACCCACGTCGTATTTTGATATTAACCACACTCACTGGTACAGCATATGAAAACAAGACAATTTCGCCTGGAAACATCAGTATTAATAATTCACTTACGCCACGCGATAGGAAGTATATTTGCTATACCCACGTCCCTTTTTGGTATAAAACATTTTCACAGGTACATCTTATTTTTGTATTTACGACCACCACATCCCATTTTGATACTTGAAAATATGTTAACGGCTAAACTCAATTATAGGCTTCAGTTAAACTGTTTGTAAATAAAATATTGAATTCTTCACCAAGATATAGTTTGAATGCTTAACTTTTAATCCAAGTGATAACAAATTTGGTTCATTTTGTGTTCAAGAGGTCCATCAAGACCATAATTTCACAACATTAAGGAAACAAAATTTGACGCGGATGCGGGCCATGTCTTTTTTATCGGAAATTTGGCAGATGAACAATCGCACGCTTGGAAGTAACTTTTGGGTACCCCCTGAATTGAAAATATCACACCACCACAAGTTTGTTTACGGATACAGATTTTATTTATTTGAAGTATGTTGTGTTTTTGTCCTCGAGATGGATTTTAACTATTGGTACGCTCATACATTACGAGATTTTAAAGGGAGGGTGTCGAAACAGTGATAAACAAAGCGGTCATAGTTGTCTTATTGTTACATTAGGGTCTTGCTGGACCCTTTGGTCGATTTTCAGAACACCTGTTGGATTAAGTCTCTTACATATATATATATATATATTAGAGTGTTGGTCCTGTAACCCAAAGGCCCCTGGTTCGAATCCCGGTGGAAGCAAGCAAAATTTTCACTCCTTATTTATTCAATATATATATAAATCAGATGACTACATTCTATAAGAGTTAAAGTTGAGAAAATACAAGGGAATCCATCAGACGTAAAAAGAAACAATACTTGCGGAAGGCATCCTTTCCATTTACGATTGTAACTTGTGATTAAATAAAGAATTGTCATTGTTTTTTATTCAAAGTGTATGTCATTGGATTACAAGTAAATATAAATGAATTATTTCACTATTCAACTAACATCTATAGTTAATGGGACAAACCGAAGTAAGGAATGCCGCTCAAGATATCACTTTGATAGCCTCATCCTGACCATTCGTCACTTTATCACTGTTGTAACACTTATTACTAACTACTATTACTGTGACGACTAGTGATCGTCACAATACTGTTACAAAAAATTGTTAATGTAACTAAAAATACAGAAGCCTACATTTTTATTATCCTTGCAGGTCCGGGACTATAGACCATGGCCTCTCTCACCATCGGTAATAGATATAGGAGTTAGACATGTTGCTATGTTGTGCTCTTTTTATGGGGCTATTGCTATAGCATAGCAAAAGCCCCATTTTGTAATCGACAAAAAATGAGAAAATCTACTCATTTTTAGCTAAATCCGCAGATCTGCATCAAAACAAAACATTTCTGAAAGCTTTTTTATTGTTTTGTTTTTGTACTTGAATTGTATACCTATAAGTCTGAACCAGAATATCATATCTACACTGTCAAATGTCTAAATTAAGGTTGATTTAGCTGTTTTAGAAGATTAATATTAATACGCATTGCGAGTCGTGAGCGGGTTATTATCGCTTGTCGAGGTTACGAGGTTTCCTCCCGGTTTTCCACCGTATTAAGGCTGTGAACAGTGTTAAGCGGCCAATCAGTCGTCATATAAGTGAAATAACAAACAGCGATTGTGTTAAAGACACCCTCCTCGAGAGCCTCAGCGCATCCTATAAAAGCCTATATGTAGATTAGCGGCTCAGACTTGCTTGTAGTAATTTTCCACTGAAAGCGACGTTGTTTGTATAGGTTCATTTTTTAGAAACCCCGTAATTTCATTTGATTTCCACGATGATGAAGGCCCATTGAAATAGTTTGCCCGCTTTATATTTGTTTAAAACTATTTTTATTTAACTCTCTTATCGAAATAAAATCCGTCAGCCCGCATAAACAACAACACATGTTAAACGCTATCGGCGCGAATTGTAAGGAAACGACGAAATTTCCTCAAATACACGAATATAGTATCTAGCAATAAAAAAAAAAAAAATATAAAACTGAAGAGTTTTCTTCTCCAGTAATGAAATATAGATGGATTAATATATTAAAGGAATAGAACTCTTCCATCATCAACATTGGACTCTTGCAGACCATTGGGCCGTGCAGATTTCATTGACCTGCTTACAGCTGCACACATCATCTCCATCTGTTACTTTACGAATTTTTAAAAAGAAACTTAGCTTAAATGTCAAATGTGGTATAAATCCATGTTATTTATCGAGTTTGGTATAAGTTCAAGTGAGTTGTTTGTGTTATTTGTTCAAAAAATCGTCGAAACGAAGAAAGTAGTTTTACTCTAATGTTAAAAGATAGGCCTTCAAAACAAGTCTCGCACCAAAACTCCAAATCACGCAGATTCTCAGCAATTTTTTTGTCCCCACGCCCGAAAGTCTAGTGAAAACACCCACTATTTAAATTTATTTAACACACACCCTGGGTTCTGTGTATAGCGTACCTTTGTCCTCGATTGGGAGTTATTGGTGTTTGATATTCAACTGGTAATTGAAACAATCGGTGTACCGGTATTTTTAAGCAAAGGGCCTCACTCAGCATTACGTCATTTGTGCATCTTGTCTGTTATAATCGGTTGATTTTAAAGAATCAAATAGCAATATTATCTGATCAGTTAACTAAACTAACCCCCAATCGTACACCAGCCAGTGGTTTGACACATAGGCAATAGCCCCATATCAAAGCCTTTGGGCTCTAGTTTTCATATCGATGGCTCGACAAAACCATACTGTATTTGTAAAGGTCCTCTGCCTGCTTACATTATTAAAGGCTACTGAAATACAAGTTTTAATATTAAACATTAATAACAAAATGTCTGTCATCAATTGTTAAACGGAATTAATTATAAAACAACATTAGTGATAACTCTTTAGAAGTGTAAAGAACGTTGTAATTAAAACATGATAAGCCCTAGAACGGTAGATTAAGTGGTCAGACAACTCAATTGATGTGGACACAAATTGTAAAGACTGGATTCAACGTACTTACCGTGGTAAATATTTGATCTCTCTATTCACAAAAGAACACTTATTTGCCTGAATATGTTGCTATCGACGACCTTTACTGAGGCATATGGAATCCTACAATAATACAGTGGAAATATCAAAAAGCCAGCATAGTTTAGACAAATACCATATCTATAAATCATTCCAATTTGTTCAGACCCGTGACACTCTACCGACTGAGCTACAGAGGCTCACGGCAAAGGGAGTATCGAATTCTTACCCAGTGAAGACGGCGCTGAATTGGCATATTTTTGATCTAGATATTACTCACAATTGGTTTTTTGCTTGAGTAAATCCGAAAGCCTGGTTCTGGCATATATATTATCTTAAATAAATGAAGAGAGAAAAATCTGCTTGCCTCCACCGGGATTCGAACCCGGGACCTTTGGGTGACAGGCCCAACACTCTACCGACTGAGCTTCAGAAGCTCACGGCAAAGTGATTCTCAAATTCTTACCCAGTGAAGATGGCGATTTTCCCTCTTCATAAAGCACGGACACAGGGACAGCTAAATTAGCATCTTTTTGATCTTGATATTACTCATATTTATGTAAGTGATTTATTGAATTGAGAAAGTTTTAGATTTCTGATTGTGAAATTCAAGCACAATAGGGTATGATGGCTTGTTACTCTCATGTAAGTCTGAACAGTTTTGGTTACCGTCCGAACAGATAATATTTATTATTTTGAATGTTTGTATTCTTATTCAAATACTACCATGTATGCTCCATTGGGTGGTGGTCTTGGCGAGGATCGTTTGATGACAATGTATACATACAGATATTGATTATACCAGAAACATACCATTTATCAAGAGTTGGTTGAATTTAATGTGTGTGACGAAGCGGACTAAATTGATATTCCCGGGATAATGGTGCGATACAAGCCTTCACATTGGAGATATATTCCCCGGGAGTTCATCATTCTAAATTAAAGTGACAACTGGAACTACAATACTATTTCTGTTAGATTCTGAGTTAAAATATAGTCAAGTTCAGACCTCGCCTCCTTTGTATAATCTGTAATCACGAATCCGAAATGTTGGTTGAACGTGTTCAAAATAAACATTACCATTATTCGTTTTGTAAATATATTCATATAGTGGAATGTTTACAAATAGATTTACAGCCGAATGTAATTAATAAATACAGAGAAAGAATTAGATTTGCTTGCCTTTCGAACTCGGGTCTCTGGCTAGCAGAATACACAGAGGCTTAAAACCAGACCTGCCGATGTCTAGTTTGTGCGGGTTCGTTTTCTCCACCCAATGAACAGACGATCCCGAATTAACTTTGACAAAGTTTTAGTAACAAAAATCTATAAGATGACTTCAACACTTGATATATTGATTGTACAGCATACATCAAATTTTTTTAAATTTCTTTTTCTGGAAATATCTGTTTTTAACATAGGCGACTGATTTTAAACCCTCGATATAAAGTTACCGAAACGTACATGAATATTTGCGGACGTTACATCTATAACGTTAAGAGCTGTTGAAAATTTGTGTCTTTGGGTATAGATGTGCTTGCTACCCTGATAACTCGAGAAGCGAGAAATCCTGACAGGGGAGATATTTATATCCCATAAGACTTAGTATGTAGTGACAAATGACTGTGCGTTCTCCGAGTTGATTAATCACACATCCTGTGAATTCCCATAGAAGCCATAATGACCCAATTACACTGAACTGGTGGAAAGACACCCAATGCCAGAAATATATCAATTTCCTTACTTCCT
Organism: Mopalia muscosa; assembly: GCA_031763545.1. Taxonomy (NCBI): domain Eukaryota; kingdom Metazoa; phylum Mollusca; class Polyplacophora; order Chitonida; family Mopaliidae; genus Mopalia; species Mopalia muscosa. The sequence continues at coordinate 8,739 of JARFOD010017351.1, forward strand.
TCTCAGGCATTTTGTCTTCCACGATGTTGTATTGAAAAATATCCGAGACTATCTTACAAACTGTAATATGGACGACAGGATCTTGCTGCCGTTATCTTTGTCATTATATATTTACATAACAAGTCACGCGACATTGACAACAAAAATCGTCTTATTGCTCGACAATGTTTTCGATAAAATTGACCAATAACATGTTGTTTCACTCGGTTTCAAGAATATAAAGTAATTTAATTGCTGATCTCTTTTCTTCGTTGCTGTTCAATTTAAAATGAAAACTCGGCTGTTTTGACCAAAAGCAGTGGTCTGCCCACAGCTATTATGGAATAGTGTAATACATGACATTAAGTCAGTGAGTTCATATGCGAAACTCCTACACAACGAAGAAGAAAAATCTGTGGATTTAAAAAGAAATGCACAGATATGTATCTATACTGTATATACATATATAATTAAATCTGTAAACCTCAGAAACTGAACAATTAAAATTCTGACCAAGATCTAGTATGTGAACACATCACAATCTCCTTTAATATTGTCAGGCAGGTTTTCAAACTCTTTGAAGACTGGATATTAGTTAAACTCTTACATGCCACAGAAAAAGCCGCCTTTGTTGGGTCACAAACTATAAATGCTTATTATTTCGTATATATTTTTTGCTACCGTAATACAAAATAAACCTCACTTCTTATTAGTGTTTGTAACAATATGTGAAATCAAAAATCACCCTCGGATTAGAGCCAACATTCGTTTGACCTCCATTAGGTCACAACTCATATCCCCATACTGTCTTCTTGATCATTTAGTCAAAGATTATTTTTGCAATAATGCCGATAGAGAGGACACCAATTGGACCCTCTGGAGAGGAAACTAAAGAGAATCGCTTGGAAAGAGAAGATTATTGGATTAAGACTCTTCAAATGCTATCTCAATTGGTTGCTATTGGGAATCCGAGATATACCTCCTACTGTAATCCAATAAGACAAACCAAGCAACAATCGTTGCTATTGTCCTAATACAAAAATATCAAAGTACTGTACTGTTACGTAAAATACCCAATCCTCTTTCACAAAATCCATTACAACATGCAAGACAAATAAAGCTAAATGATTTACTTTTTAAGGGGCAGTGTTCTTCTGTGCCAAACAACTTGCAACTTTCATTATCCTTAGCGGACACAATTATTGTACAAATTTATATTTCTTTAAAATATCCGTTTGTGGTTTGGTATATTCTAACCCATGGCGGATTTAAGTATGAATTAAGCGTAGATATAATTTTTTAAAAAGCAAAAGCATTTTGACCGAAAGCTCATAATTGTAATGTTGCTTTCGATAATGGTAGAAAGAAATAAATGGTAGTTGACTTAACAATCCAATCTCTCATTTTTGTATAGGGGCATGTTGAAAACTTGTAAGACAGATGGATAAAAGTGAGGCTTAAGTCTTTGTCATCTTTTTCCTTTAGAACAGGTTAGAGACAAGGACAGAAATTTTTGCATAATGTGGCGCTTTCAGTTTGTTCCTGCTCTTTCTGTTCATTAAGATCAATACTTGCTTGCTTAAGTTGTTTGTAAGTTACAAAAGATAAAGGGAAATTGATTTTACGCGTGACAAGGTTTGGTTAGTGGCAGAATATATCATCCATAGATTGTACTCAGTTACGTGGGCGATACATATCGTCTTGTAGAAGAACACATAAATCTGAACACAACAACAATTAAATGCCGTATGTAATGTTTTTGTCATAATTTTCTTTCATCCTTCTAAGGATTAGCTCGGGTATGCTAAAGAACCAGTGGTACAAACTGAGAATAAAAATGTCCATACCTTGTTAGTGTCACAGCGATTAAGGAATTGCTGTGATACGTTGTCCTTAATGATTCAACGTGTTAGTCTGTTGTAGACACAACCAGACAAGCTGCTTTTTTGACATAATCCAGGGATCTACACAAGTCTTCGATATCCCTTTCTCTTGTTGTGTTTTCAATCCTATCTTTAAAGTAACACTGTCTTTATACAATGTAAAAATTATATAAACCCATAGAATGTCTAATTTCGGCAATTTAGCGGATATGTGATTTCCGCCAAATTGTTGAAAGAGATCTCCACGGTATGGCACCGAGTTTTTAAGCTTCGAGCATTAATACAAAATCATTAACCATGATCTTCACAACTTTTGTTGTCTAAACTTAATTAGCACTGGAGGGAGATTATTTTTTTCTGGAAACAGTGTGCCACGATTCTCACAACAGGAAAGGACTTTATATAGCGGCAATCTACTTATCCACATGGAATACATTTCCTGTAAATATACCGTGTTGAATGGTTGGTGTTTTTAATTCTCGAGATGAACAGAAACAGACAGTCGTTAGTGCTTCAGCTATGTAGCCTACT
>JARFOD010017362.1:0-11130 GCA_031763545.1 Mopalia muscosa
TCCCCTCTTAGACTCTTCTCTTCAAACTATCTTAACAGTGTGGGCGTCAAGATCCATTCATGGATCTCTTGTTTTTTGTCTTGGCATTTAAATCTTTTACCTCCCCAATGTTAAATTAATAATTATAATTTTTTGATTTCTTGATTTCTTTTAAAGGCCAATCTGGAATCTCTGGTAAAGATGCGTCCATCCTTGCTTCACCTTGGTGATAGAGGTGTATTGATGTTGTGTCGTCTACTAGCAGTACCTAAAGGCTTCAGATACCTGGCTGATAATAATTATGTCAGTAACGAGCTCGAGAAATGGCATAAGGTAACAGGTTGATTCCTTATTGGCAATATTTGGTTCCTCCTCTGTACAATGTGTGAATGGTTTCCAGTGAGTTTTGGTTTCAAGTTGGTTTACACACAGAATTAAAATAGCATTTCGAGTGGCTTTTAACACTAAACTTCATAATCATGTACCTCAATCACTATTTATGTTCCTTAACTGTATTCTATTATTGTAAATAGTGATGTGTTCTAAGATTGTATTCTGTCTTGATATCTGGCTTTACCAGTACGAATTTTTAACGTTAAATTCCACCTTACTATTTTAGTGAAAAGCCTTCCTATTTCCGTTGAATTCGCATCCCAATCAAATAAAAAAGTTGTTTATTTATTATTTTTCCGGAATAATGGTGGTTTCCTATTGGTACATTGGTTGCTAATAATATGTATACGCATGGTAACATTAGTTGCTTAATTCAATATAACTGGTATGTGTGTAGATGTAATGCTTTGAACAGTTAATCCAGCCAAAATGAACTACTATTGAGAAATGATGAATGAGAAGCTCTCAAACAATTCCTTGGTGTATGAATGAATGATGAAGCTGATGTTCCTACATTAGATCAATCAAGTGAATGGTTTTTAATAAGAAAACTCACTATAAAAGTATGCTGTCTTTCTTTCTTACCCACAGATATTCAATGTAAAGTACGTGAAAATTGTAGAAGAGTTACTGAATGAGGCGTTGACCACTTACGAGAAGACCTACGATGGCTCTTACACAAGGAGATCAAGTACCAAGTAAGTAAATAGCGAGGATGGTTATTACAAAATTTTCTCTCAATTTTCCACCGTAATTAGGTAAGGAGCCGTGTGAAATGGACAATTTGTTGTTATATAAGTGAAGTACCATTGAGTACTACGTTTAACCCCAATCAAACAAAGGAAGTTCACTTCTTTAATTGTGGACTTTATAAATGAAATGTGGACCTAGTAAATAAATATTCAGAACCAAACATTATTGAGTCAGATGTAGTAAAACTAAAATTACAATAGTAGTATGTTCCCAGCCAAATATGTCCCTACAGGCGATGGGACTGATGGTGATGCTCTCGGAGCCAATCTGTTGTTGATGACAACGTCTTCATGGGATTGTCTGGTTGTGTCAGTTTTGTTACCAGTGGCTTTAAGAAGGGTTTCTTCAACATTGGACTGGCGCACCATCATATGAGTGAAATAACCTGTATGCGTGTCATTAAACTCCAATCAAACAGTTTTTAAGGCTTATTTCTTAAGTTTTTTGATTGGAAATGAAAATTTCTTGTCCCATGGTCGTACAGGACCTTGTTGCTTAAGTTTGGCAGAAATAATTAGTTCTCTTTTGAGGAATATCTGATTAAAATAAGACGTTAACAAGGATTTTTTTCATAATTGCTTCACCTTCTAGCTAAGGGTAGTTTGTTTGAAGAGTAGAAATACTGTCTTTACTTAGCACTTTCTAACCTTATGAAAAGGCTTCATATCTTGGTTGTGCTAGTGTCAATTATTGTAACGTTGAAATACATGTACCCCCGTCATACAAGTGTAATTTCCTTAAGCACAGCATAAAACACGAATCAAACAATTAGATTAGATTAGATTCCTTGATAATTTGCGTGTCTGTTCTATTTTAAGGAAACACTGGACTGTGTGTACATGTATAACCAATCGTTGTTATTCTCAATAGAAGATATAGGTGTAGCCTATGGATTTTTTTTTTTTTTTTTTTTTTTTTTTTTTTTTTTTTTTTTTTTTTTTTTTTTTGATAAACGATCACATTTATTCACAAGTTTTTGTTTCCTCTAGACGCCCTAAGAAGAGTGCCTATGTACCTGCTCACTTGTACGGCCAGCTCGTACAGCATAAAGAAGGGTTTAATCTTCTTAAACAACAGGTAAGTTCTTTTTCTTTGAGGGGAAGCGTTAGTCACCAGCTGCTACAAGGGGCTTGCATAGACTATAGTTATTTTCATCTGCAGTGTAAAGGAGAAACAGCACCCTTGGTTATGTCTTGGTCATGACCCAACTTAAGTGTTATTTTTCTAATCCTCAGTATATTTTTATTGAAAATGTTCAATCCTGAAGAATTGGGCTAGTTTTGTTCCCTTATCAGTCGGATGATTATGGTTGATTTATATCAGCCTGATAGCTACATGTATGAACTTCTTTTTAGGTGATAATCTATATGTGAAAAGCTACTAACCACTCTCATTAAATTGATGTACTATAAATGTGATAAAACCTGTTTTGATAAAGTTGGCTTTTACCAGCTCTTTAATCTCATTTTTATCCACTCGCCATTTCATGCTGTCTTAATGTCCGTCCGTCCAAATACAGGATGTGAACAAGATAAAAACAATACCACTTAACACAGATTTTTTCAATTTTGGATGGGATTTAATAAACTCGTGTATCAAATGTAACTTATTTGATAGATCTGATTTTTACAGATTTCATCAGCCACATTCTCTTGTTTCTGGCTTTAGATGGTTCCAGGGAAATTCATAATCAGTTGTTTCAATAGCAAGCTTTGTATCCACAAATAATGTGGTTATATTTGATAAGCTGCGAAACAAATTGGCTACCTTTTCAAGGCGCTTCATTTCTTCCTTTTCCTTTTCCTTTAATTGTTGCTTATTCTATGTCTGTTACCAGGAGTATATAAAGGAGTACTTTGACTGTGTGAGGTTTAAAGAGCTGGTTACAGATGAAGACACTCTCACACTTAAAACTGCTCTCTGGGCTCTCGTAAGTAAAACTGCTCTCTCTGGGCTCTCGTAAGTAAAACTGCTCTTTCTGGGCTCTCGTATGTAAAACTACTCTCGCTGTGCTCTCGTAAGTAAATCTGCTCTCTCTGGGCGCTTGTAAGTAAAACTGCTCTCTCTGGGCTCTCGTATGTAAAACTACTCTCTCTGTGCTCTCGTAAGTAAATCTGCTCTCTCTGGGCGCTTGTAAGTAAAACTGCTCTCTGAGCTCTCGTAAGTAACAGTAACTGATGTTGACATACACACAAAAAAATGCTCTCTCTTGGCTCTGTAAGTAATGGCAGCTGATATTGACATGCACACAAAAACTGCTCTCTTGGCTCTGTAAGTAATGGTAGCTGATATTGACATACACACAAAAACTGCTCTCTTCGCTCTGTGACTAATGGCAGCTGATATTGACATGCACACAAAAACTGCTCTCTTGGCTCTGTAAGTAATGGTAGCTGATATTGACATGCACACAAAAACTGCTCTCTTTGGCTCTGTAAGTAATGGCAGCTGATATTGTCAGGTACGTTGAAAACTGCTGCCCGGGCTTTTGTAAGTAATGGTATTACAAGTAACGTTTTACAACCGTTAAGAATTGTGTTCAATTATTGTTCAATCATTTGACTGAATATTATTGGTTGCAGGGACATATTGGTCGGTCAGGGCTAGGTATCAACTGGTTACAGGAAGAGGAAGTTATACCAACCATTATCAAGCTGGCTGAAGAATGTGGAGTCTTTTCTATCAGAGGGTAAGCTCAACTCCTAGCAATAAAAATGCTGGACTCAAAAGGAATATTTCTCAACTCCTAGCTGGCACAAAAGTGAAGCTCAACTCATAGCTGGCACAGTAGTAAAGCTCAACTCCTAGCTGACACAGTAGTAAAGCTCAACTCCGACCTGGCACAATAGTAAAGCTCAACTCCTAGCTGGCACAATAGTAAAGCTCAACTTCTAGCTGTCAATAGTAAAGCTCAACTCTTAGCTGGCACAAAAATAAAGCTCAACTCTTAACTGGCACAATAGTAAAGCTCAACTCTAAGCTGGTACAATAGTAAAGCTCAACTCTTAGCTGGCGCAATAAAAAGGCTCAACTCTTAGCTGGAACAATAGTAAAGCTCACCTTCTAGCTGGCACAATATTAAAGCTCAACTCTTAGCTGGCACAATAGTAAAGCTCAACTCTTAGCTGGCACAATAAAAAAGCTCAACTCTTAGCTGGAACAATAGTAAAGCTCAACTCCTAGCTGGCACAAAAATAAAGCTCAACTCTTAACTGGCACAATAGTAAAGCTCAACTCTTAGCTGGCCCAATAGTAAAGCCCAACTCCTAGCTGGCCCAAAGTAACGCTCAACTAATAGCTGGCATAGTAGATCTGTTTGTGATATCTTTGTATTATGTCCTGTGATTGGCTTTGTTTATTACAAGTGGTGTCCAGGGGAGTTTCTTTCACCCGTTGGGTTGGCACGGCATCATGCAAGTCAAATAACCATTAGTATGGCATTAAAAAGATAATAAAAAAGCTCTGTGGACCCTCATCATCAGGTCATCCTCCATGGATGCTGACAGGATGATGTGTGGAAGTTGGCATTGGAAGTTGATCCTGCTGTCGGATACATGTATAGACCCGGTAGTTACAAAATGGCTGTACTGTAGTTAAAGAATGATTATTATCTGAAAACCGATTTGCTGATTTAAACCAGTATGACATAACTGTTATTATTTCAGAACGGCTTTTTATGCTCTTGGCTTGATGTCGTCCACACGTCAGGGTTGTCTGGTGTTGGCTCAATACGGCTGGGAGTCATTGTGGCACACTAGGGGAGAGAGGTGGCCAGTGCTGCCAGATAAAGACTTTCTGGAGAAATCGCTACATCAGGAGCACCCTGATTCGGTGGTTACACCTGAGAGTCTAGAACAGGCCATAGCTAATCTGGCTCATGAGTTACCCAGCAAACTCTTCTACATCGAGGAGGAAGATAAGAAAGATCATTCTGATCATAAGAGTACTTCCAAAAATCAATCTTTAACAATTGCAATAGACCTTCCAACCGGAACTACGGACCAAAATATTGAGGTGGATTATTTGAAAAGTGGATCAGCTATTTCCAAAAGTGTTGCTCATGAAGCTGAAAGTGTTGCTCCTGAAGCCAATAGTGTTGCTCATGAATCTGATAGTGTTGCTACTGAAGCCAATAGTCCTGCTCATGAAGCTGATAGTGTTGCTACTGAAACCAATAGTGTTGCTCATGAAGCTGATAGTGTTGCTACTGAAGCCAATAGTCTTGCTCCTGAAGCCAATAGTGTTGCTCATGAAGCCAATGGTATTGCTCATGAAGCCAAAAGTATAGCTCATGAAGCCAATAGTGTTAAAACTGTGTCTAATATAAATATGCCCAAGGTAGAAAATGTTGTTCATGTAACTGAAAGTAGTGCAGACAAAAAAAATGTGGCTGTCCAGGGACCAGAGAATTTAGTACACAAATGTGATAATAATGTGATTACAAAAGATGCAGTTACGAACTTAACTGATAGTACTGTGTGTCCATATGAAACTAGTAGTGCTGTTGTCATGTCAGCACAAAGTTCTGTGTTATCTGAAAGTTCAACTGTGCACACTTATAAAGACACTGGTGCTTCGGGTGATGTGGATACCTCCAGTATAGAAAGAACAGACATTATTCAAACCAAAGAAATTACAATAGACTGTGATAATAAATCAGAAAGGTCACCTTCTCCAACTTTGTCAGATATCGCAAGAAGAAATGCTCGTTTGAAAGCCGAGTTTTTTGAACGAGTGGGTAATTTTCCAAAAAGTCAAACTATGCCTGATGATGGTGAAAGACAAGGCTGGATGACTCTACCAAAAAAACGTAGTTCTTCATTACAGTTTGATAAGCCCAAGCGTAGAACTACAAGTGAAGGTGATGATATCGATATCACCATTTCCTTTGCAACAGAACAAGACAAAAGTTTATCAAATCCTGAAACATTGCAGAATTCTGCTGCCGGGGCTTCCTCCAAACCTTACACAGAGAAGTCGAGAAAAACTTTAGTCCAAACAACAACAACAACAACCAAAACAACCTGTGATACTTTAAGTGATAAATTGTTGACCCACAGCGAAGTGGAAAAGAAAAAAGTGACAATGGATATTGACAGAAAGACCAAAGTGTTTGAGGTGACAACTTACAGGACACGTCCATCGAGTCTACGTGATGACCGTAGCAATAGTAATGAAAGTAATATGACAAGTAAAAGTCGCTCTGACAGTTTTAATACGGGCTCAACCAGTGGAATAGGATCATGTGAATCGACAGGTGCTCCTTTCATCACAGAGTCGCACACACTCAGTCCTATCGCCAGCACTACATCACTGACAAGTCTTCTCAATAAACAAAACACTGACCATTCCAAACGTACCATTCATCCATCATCATTTAATAGAAAACTCGCCAATTTAAATCGTGTTCCTAGTTTACGGCGTCAAGCGCCGAACCCAGCTCTCGGTGTACTGTCACCAATGCCTGGTTTTGAGAGCAGCCTGGACAACCCGATTGCTTATACAAGTTCTCGTGATGTTCATGGATATGCCACTTTAAGAATCATCCAGCGCCAAAGGACTTTAAGCGCAGACCTGGACTCTGACTTTGGTCTAAATGCCCTTTATGATGAAGAGGACTCCAGGGTGAGGAGCAGAAGTGTCAGTTCCTGGAAGAGCAGTGAGAGTGATGGAAACAAATCAGGGTGAGCATTTCTTACTTCACACTTAACCTATTTACTAAAAAAAAAAATTATTTTTAGAAAATGCCAACTTAGAATTTACCGAGTTATAAATGCATCTGATTTCAGTTATTTATTAGGGTTTTCATTACAAAATGCTAGGACAGTCATAAGGCATACATCTGAATAAAATCCATTTATGGCCCACAACTTTTATTCTGAGCTAAGGGTTATTTTTTTTCTTTCACAATGTCATAGAGTCTTTAAATTGCACTGCGGGGAACACTAATTTGTTTAATGTTAAGTGTTACTCAGAAGCAACAAAGTACTAGTATAGCTACATATTCTTACCGAAAAAATGTATAGTTAATCATGATCAAAATATGACCAATTGTTTATTGTAGAATACCAAAGAATGCTAGTTTTATTTCCTCCCATGAGTATGAATCCAGCCAGTCTAGTCCATATAACACATGGAGCCGACTCCCCCCATTGTTACCCTCCAAACCTCCCAGTGGCCAGGCAGAGTTCCTTGGCCTCTGTCTTCCTGTTGATGTCACAATGGTTTTTCAGGTAGATCAATTGATTTAAGTTGTATCTTGTAGTTAATTGAATTATTAAAGAATTCATAAGGAAACTGTTCCAGGCTGAAACTACTGAACTTTATTGATTGATGTAAACTGTTCAAAACTTGTTCCACTTGAGACATGAGAATGTGTCGGACCATCATGGACCTAATGTTAATTTCATGTATTATATTAATATTTGAGCCATGGGCATGGCTAAGTGGTAGTGTGTGCATTTACTAATCCTGTTTTGATGTACCATTCACTGGATCGTCAACCATCAGTTATATGAGTGAGTCACACATTGTGGCTCCCGTAATTGTGGGGGGGATTTTTTACGAGGTTTCCTCCCGGCAAGGGGAAGTATATAGTGGACTTTCCATCATCATATAAGTGAAACACCCTTGAGTAAGACCCTAAACCCCAATCAGACGAACAAATCAAACATACCTATTCAATTAATACATGGGTTAGTGTTTAACTTCTCTGTGTTAGTATATTAACTTAATACTAACATAATTAAATGGAATATGACCTTTTGACTATTGTCACTCACTGTACCACCTGTTTCATTCATGGTGTGATATTTTGGTAAAGAATCTGCTGTCCCAGTTTATTCCTTTTCTGAATACTGAGAAATACAAACAGTTTGACTTTTGTGTTGTGTGTGCTATAGGTAAATGAAGGAGAGGACAGGAGAACAGTATCTGTATCTTCCACAACTAGTACAGGTAAGCTAATTAATGATACAGTCCTTACTCAGTGCTTTGGACTGCTGATTCTCCTTCTGTGTTCTGCACAGGTATAAGTCTTCCAGTCGACATTCAGTATGTGATGGAGCCACACAGGTGGTTTTTATAAGGTTGTATCTAGGTTTCCACAACTTATACACCGTATAAGAAGTTGGTAATCTGTTGTCTATACAGTAATTTCTTCAAACAAAATAGATCCCCCTGGCTAAGGGCAGTTTGTTTGAAGAGTAGAAATGCTTTCTTTATTTAACACCAGAGGAAAATTAACTTTCCAACATTATGCAAATGCATCACATCTTTGTTGTGCTGGTGTCAATTATTGTGGGTATAATATAAGTGAATACCTTTAATCAATCAATCAAAGACTGCTTTTAGAATTAAGCTATCACTTATTCAATACATACATTTATAATATTTAATATATATTATTTTTTATTTTTGTTCATAAAAATACCAATTATAATTTATTATTGTATTTTATTATTTGGTGAAATAAATGAAAATGAAAGAATGTATCATGTATATAAAAAATTTGACATCCAATTATATTCTGAGCTTAAGACATGCTTTCTTCACTAAGCAAGGTGTTAAACAACAATCATCAGTCAATCAACATAGACATTTTATTTTGAAACAAGGTCAAGAATTCAATGTAAAAATTTCTGTTGAATGTAATAAAATTAAATGTACTCCATCATATAGCGGGATCCAAATAGATGGTGGTTGGAGAGAAATACATGTGCCCTAGTAATTCTAGAATTAAGTAACAACACGTAGCAGATCTGAACTTACATTCCATATACTCTCTGTCTCCTCAACACATACCTTTGTCCAATTAAATGTACATGTAATAATTATTTCTCAGGTGAACCTCGCAACATACCAAATCGCGGGTGGTTGGAGGGAGCTTCATGTTGCCCTGGTGCTCTCAGAGCTAAAAGGGAACAGGAAGCTGATCTGTTTGTGGTGTCTGTATTGCGTCCTGTTGTTGTCGTCCTGTATTTGTACCTCCTTGTCTTTGTTTGTTGCCAGTGGTGTTGAGGGTGGTTTCCATCACCCATTGGGCTGGCACGTCGTCATATAAGTGAAATACCCTTGAGTACGACATTAAACCCCCAATCAAACAAACAAAAATCAAATCAATGTAATGACTATTTTCAGGTGAACTTAACCACATACCAGTACCTTGATAGAAATAAATGTAATAGGTATTTCTCAGATGAACTTCACCACATACCTCAAACCTTGTGAATGTTTTGTTTGGTTTCTCAGGTGAACCTCATCATATAGCCCGCCCAATCATATCAGAAGAAGACCATGATAGTAAACATGAGAGCAGTCTGTGTTTGGCATGTCATCGTAGACAGCTACAAGACAGGGACAAAATCAAAATCCATGTGGCTGATGTAGATACAGGTATGAGGAAGCGAGATAATAGATAGTTTTAAAGATAATCCACACTGCCAGGTATGAATCTGGTAAATCACATATATATGATTTTAATTTTGTCTAACATACATATTAATTAATTCCAAAAGTTTGAACCATGAATTGATCATGGTGTTTTTACAATGAATGTCATTGTGAGGTAATAGTTTTAATTTCCAGGAGAAACAGAATTCAACCGTAAAGCTCATTCTTTTGTTCTTCTACCTTTATTTACCTGTCTTATCTTCCACAGACATCTCACTGGAAGATGCTGATCCTCAGAATTTACTAAGTTCCTTGGGTGCTAGTTCTCCTTATTCCGCCCATCTGCGTAATGAAGGTATACATTGGGGAGGACTGAACCTCAAGATGGTGAAGGCTAGAGCCAGCAGTACCAACGACCCATCTTCTACAGCTGGAAGCCTGACCAGTACAACAGATACAGACTCCAGTAAGAATCCAAATCAAGAAAATACATAACACAAATATTGTTTTTTCCTGGACTTACATGAAATTCTATTTATCACACCTTCTGTCTGTTGTTTGTTTGTTTGGAGTTTAAGGCCCTAACGACTTTCTAAAACACTTTCCTAACATCATATAACAAAATACGGAACATCATTATAATATTTTCTGAACCAACCATCAAAATGAAGTAAAATATTATCAGTTTGGTAGGTTGTAGTTAGTCACATGTAACAGAGTGATAGTCTCATTCATATATGCATAAGTTAGTCACAATGATAGAACAGGTGTCTTAGAGAACATAGTGCCGTGGTGGTTAGACAAGCAGGTACAGAGGTAAGGCATGTAGTCATCATTATCACATGTTTGGATTCCGTTTCATTCGTGTACAGTAAATATGAGCTTGTGAATTTTATGAATACTTGAGATCAGAAATGACCTTTAGTCCTGAATTGCAAACATGTGTGAAAAAAAGTGTGATGTTTTAATCTGTTTAGTTCAGCTTAGTTTTCTCTTGCAAGAGGATAATTTCAGCTATAAAGAGCTGGTTCATTTGCAGGATGTAATGCCAATGTATAGATGTTTCATTGAGAAAGGCAAAAGCATAGTAATTTAATTCTTTCAGAAAATATTTTGCAGTTACCTAAATCTAGTTTCATAATGAACACCACATGCATATAATATTAGTAAACATATATTCATTTTGTAAATGTAAACTGCATCATAATTGTGGTTTGGGTCTCACTTTGGGCTCAAGGTCCTGGTGTTAAAGGTGGTCCAAGGGCATCTTGAATGGTTTGTAAGGTCAACGTAACCTGTTCTGTCAGAAGGTGGTCTATATTAGACAGAAGTGACAGAAACTGGTTCCCAGGTGATGTCTTTAGCTTTATGTTCTCTATAGGAGGGTCACCTGTAAGGAAGTTGTTTTGTGGGCTATATGTTCGGCTCTTTAAGACAAAAATTTGTTTTTCCATAATAACTTATGTTGTGTCATTGCAACTACATGATTTAAATTAAGGACTCTACCACTAGTTAGAGGTAAAATTTTGACTTTTTTCTTTTTTTGTCTTTCTGAAATCTTCTTTTCATAATCTTGCTAATGCAAAAAGTTTGACAAAAAAATTTAGTATTTTA
>JARFOD010017373.1:0-11129 GCA_031763545.1 Mopalia muscosa
TCTCGCCTCTTACGATCGACCGAGGAAGCCGAAGGAGTATTCTGCAGGGCCATGGCCCACCCGCTCCCTCACGGGGCACCTTTAAAAGAGATTGCAAAGAAAGAGATTGCAAGGTTAACAAGCCTGCACATTTCAGTGAATTAAAAAAGCGTTGTCACTCGTTATTAAAATAATCAAATAATAAACAAGAAATGTTATCCTCAACGTCCATTGTCATGCGAGTGAAAACGTTTAAGATAAGACTTTACAGGGATATCTCCGGAAAGTTATTTATCTATAACTTCAGCTCTTTTAGACGACATTGAGATGGTCGGTACATTTATAGGAGGAAAAATATACGCGTTTATGCTCAGTCCAATTCTTTTTGTCTCAGGCTTCTAAAATATGGCTTATAGTAATTTACATTCGCAGCAATAAATATAGAAAAGGGGATTAGAAATAAAGCTGGACTACGATGCTTCCGCTTTAGAGAATCTTTCGGATCTTTCACAGCAAAACCCACAAGACTTGGTAGGCCTACCCATTGGCTATAGAGTCTTCCAGTTCGCTCCCATCAAAACCTACAATACTAGGTATAAGCCCTACCCATTCTCAATATAGAGGCTTTCATGCAGCCTACTCAATATATATTTAATGTGTAAATCATTAAATGTTAAACATTTCTTAGTTATATTTTTTGTCCATCACTACTATATATAGTAGGGGGGACTTAGAACTGCTCCTTGGCATCCGTCCGTCCTTCCATCTGTCGGTCCGTCCGTCACAAATGTTTGTGAACAGGCTAGCTTGAAAGCAAATTTACAGATTAACTTCAAACTTGGTATTTAGCTTCCTCTTGTTAAGAAAATAGATGGTATTGCATTTTACCAAATTCCGTTAAACGATATGGCTGTTATTACATAATTTTAGCATATTCATGCCTGTATGTGTTGCGAACACGATAAGTAGAGACTAAATTCACTGATAAACTTCAAACTTTTTATGTAGCTTCCTCTTGTTCAGACGACGGATGGTTTTGCATTTAACCAAATTCTGTCAAACTTAATGACCGTTATTACATAATTTTAGAATATTCAAGTCTGTTTGTGTTGTGAACACAAGTAGAGAATAAATTCACGAATAAACTTTGAACTTTGAAGATAGCTTTCTGTTTTTAAGACAATGAATCAAATTGAATTTCAACAAGTTCTGTAATACAAGATGGCCGCCTTTGCATCATTACTGTATATGTTGTGACACTATAACTCTGTAACAAATTAACAGATTAATTTGAAACTTCAAATATAGTCTAATTTTAGACTGGGATTGAATTTCATCAAATTCTGTAAAACAATATGACCATCAATGCATAATTTTACCATATTCACTCCAATGTGTTTTGAACATGATTATTTTTAGATCAAATTCACAGATTAACTTGAAATCTGGAAGCTAGCTTCCTCCTACTACAACATAGGATAGGATAGGATAGCAGTTCATCAAATTGCATAAAGCAGTTTGGGCCCCATTGCATAATTTTTCAATATTTATCCCTATATGATAATTTTGAGAACAAATTCACTAAGTAACTTGAAACTTTTATGGTAGCTTCCCCACATTAAGACAATTAATGGGATTTCATTTCTACAAATTTTACATAACAAAATGGCAGCCATAACATAATTAAATATATTTCAAAAATTTCCTCCAGTTAAGAAACGGATGGGATTGCAAACAAAAATGGCGATCACACTAATTCAGTTATTAACTTCAAACTTTGCTTTTTCTGTAAATATCATAGATGTGGTTGTATTTAACTAGGTTTCACAATAAATATGTTCGACATTGCATATTGCACCAAATGGTGATAAACACCATAACTTTTACTCTTTGGTTCTTTCTCAAACAAAAGTAGGAAAAGGTGATTTGACCGGGATTATGAATATATATTTTCAAAAAAAGCCTCTAGTGGTGGACCTGTTAGCTACTCAGCTTGTTATGCATAAGTTTTACTAGTATCAATATTGAAGTAACTACATAGAAGGAAGACAATCGGCTCATCGCACACAGTGCATGATGTATCCGCATCAAAATCATTCACTGTACAAAAGTCACTAGTTTCCTCAATATTTTGACATTGAAAAATACGAACAAAACAATATGAATAATTTTCAAAGCTTTAATGTACAATGTTTAACTTTTTTCTTCAGGTTTTGACTGAAACCTGTTAAGAAATTACATATCGAGATGTAAGCTGTGGCGGAGAAGAACTGATTTGTAAGTGTTATGGTCCAGCTAGGGTTACTCTTCAGAAGTCATCTAATAGTTATGGTACAAATGATTCAACAGACAAGCAGCTACATCAACTTGAAACTTCATCTTCACCCGAGACGGAGTCTTTGATAGTAGAAATTGTCAATATGTCTGAGGAGTTGGAAGGGCGTTGGTGCATTGTGGACTATGATGGCTTGCCCTATCCAGGCATTATTCAAAACGTTGACGATGGTGAAGCAGAAGTCAAGGTTGTGCACCGTATCGGGGACAACCGATTTTTCTGGCCATCTTTGTTTGATGATGTTTAATGGTATACACGGGATAAGATCCTAATTTTGATGCCGCCTGTTGAACCAGTCACAGGAAGACACCAGAGGGTTCGCCCAGATATCTGGGAGGCAATCGTGAAAAAACTGAACTTATAGTACACTTCAGTAGGCCTATTGTCTGTAGATTTACATGTCTTACGGCCTTTTTTAGAATTCGAGGTAATGTTGCCGTTCCATTGAAACTTTAAACAAATCCTGTCAATCATTGAGTAAAAAATAAATTTGTGTGTTTCTTTTCCTGTGAATTATTTGTTAAGTATGCCGAGATTTATTTTTTTTATATTGAAAGGTTTACCAATAATTTGTTTAAAAAAAACCCCAACGGATCCCTCACTACTGTACACCAAATTATTAACCTAATGACCCAGTCGATGCGGTTCAGGAACAAAGTCAACACGAAGTCCTTGCAAAAGTCTACAGTTGGTTGCAACGCTGTTAAATGACCACCTAAATCCCTTGTAAAAGTTGCAACAAAGTTTGAAAATGTCTGGTTTTCTAGAACTGTGTTTCTACACCATGTCCATACAAAGTCGGAACTGTGTGGAAACAGAGTTTTAAAATCATTGGGTTACTTTGTCGTTCCCCTAACCACCATGTGTCATTGCCCTCACCAACATATTTATATTCTGAAAATGTATAAATCATTTAAAGTGATCGACAAATACGTCACATGTTTTTAGCACAAACACTAACGGTATGCTTACTACTGGAATATAAGGTGCTTTTTCATTGGCTTAGCCTGGGATTATTTTTTACCTCAGACACACTTTTTAGTATTAAACCACATGTCAATACTTACAACACTAAGACACCGAAGCAGCATTCAGATAAATAGCAACAGGGAATCTTACGGAGATAGAAATATGAAAGCCTCCATGATATAATACATGAAAGAAATTAAATTTGGACAAAATCATGCAAATTTAAACTTTTATAGGTGGTGACGGTAAACACATTATATTCAGTCAAGTGGCACAAAATTATGGTAAAAATGGCAAAAATACCAAATGAACATTACTGAGTGTTAGAAATAGCAAACACAGATAACAAATTGTTCGCCATAAAAGTTTGAGACACAAACTATTAATTCCAAATTGCACGGTTGCACTAGCCCGTTTTCCCCCTTTTCGGTAGAATCACCCATGACGTGTATACAGTGGCTGATTTAAAGATTGATTTCTTATTTTAATATTGCCAACATTTGTTGTCAAAGCATAAATAAATTGACTATTGTTGCTGAGATATTGCCCCCTTTAAGATAAGGAAAGCGTTGACAGTGAAACAAAGATGACCCAGATATGAACATGCTTTTGATAATGTTGGATATCAAAGATAAAAAGTTTCTTATTTATTGCAACATTGATACATGAAGTCTGAGGCTTCACAAAGGCCAACAGACAAAATAGGAACACAGAAACAAAACTGACATATTTTACTCAACATTTCAGGTTTCCACTTTTGACAAAGTAAATTAATTTTACTTAGGCTCTTGCTTTGGTAAATGACAAAGCCAACTGTAAGAGCTTTTCTATTAGGCATGAATATTGTATTATTCAATAATGGTTTTGCTTGATTGAATTTGATGAAATGTCATCTTCAAGACAAAGGTACATAGCAAGTTTGAATTTAATCAGGGAATGTGTTATCAAGCTAACATGTTCACAATCATTTGTAACAGAGGACAAGCATTTCTAAAATCAAAATGTTTAACAATGCAGACATTTTTAAAACGCATAAAATGTACATTTGAATGCCTTCAAATGATGGGTTCAATATTAAATAGACCTGTATATCACAAAATATTTTACTGGACTGATATGTCTGAAATTTATTTTAACTGTGTCACAAATCTAGTTTTAGTAAACCAATCATACCCTGTCATGGGGTGTTAGTGGGATAACCATGGTAACCTAAGACATTTTAAACAATCCCACGCAACATACGATATTCTACGGGTGAATCCATAATAGCAAAAGGCACAACTACAAATGATGGTGAATGTGTCTACGAAGTTTCACAAACATAGTCCTAATTGTTTTCGAGTTTTGCTCCAGATTGGAGCCATAAATCGAGGTATAAGAATCAAAGGTCTGATGAAACTATATGACTTGCAAGTCTTGTTTACGTCTTTTTGAATTTGGTACATCACCATTGATTGTTTTGTTTGATTGGTGTTTAACGTCGTACTCAAGGGTATTTCACTTATATGATGACGGACACAAATACAGAACGACACAAACATATCTGCTTCCAGTTACCCTTTAGCTCTGCGAACACCAGGGCAACAGAAAGCAACCTCTTTTCTCGTCTCTTATGATCGATCGAGAAAGCCGTGGGAGTATTCTGCAGGGCCATGGCCTACCCGCTCCCTCACAGGGCTTACATCACCATTGAAGATGGGGTATTTTTAACTTTCATAATAAAGGCTGTACACCAGTAAGAGTAATAAATCATGAGAAATTATCACAGGAAGGGATTTACATACCCTTCTGTTCATAACTGGTCCAATATTGTTGTTCTGTGTTTTACGCCATGCTCAATGGTATTTCACTTAAATAAAGGTGGTTTATTCCAGCACAACCAAAATGTGAAGTGTTTTCATAATCTTGTAAATTTTATCTTAACCCAGTGTTAAGTCAGCACAGCATTGTTACACTTAAAAAATCTGTCCTTAGCCTAAAGATGGTCAGATTTGTAGTACACAGCTTAATTAATTTTTTTTATTGTAAATACTGTAATTTATCTCATACATGTAAAGCAGACTAAAAGGCTGATGGAACCATGCTCCAAGTCACTGGGCCCTCTGGCTAAAGGCAGTTTGGTTGAAGAGTAGCAATACTGTATTTACTTAACACTGAAGGAAAATTTACTTTCCAACATTATGGAAGCGTTCACATATTGGTGGTGCTTGTGTCAGTTATTGTTGGATTATAGGGATCATGCCTATAATATAAACGAAATACCCTTAAACAAGACGTAAATCACCAATCAATAAACCAAGTCACTGGCAACAAACAAAGACATGACACCAAAATTAGAATATGAAAGAACACATTGTATATGAGCTACACCTTAGCTCTGAAGGTCAGGTACCTATTAACCTTATAAGCTGACAAATGTCCACTCTGCCTTAAATTGAATAGGGTGAGCAACTGTAAATAAACCTTGTACACCCCCAAGTTTCATTCACTCAAATACCTACAGGATTAGAACCAATCATAAAATCGCGACGGATTCTTTAGCGGACGAGACTAAAACAAATGATGTATGCTATGCCAGGCCATCATGCATTAATTTCCGAAAATATTTGGGGCGACAGTAGCGTCAGATCAGCAACTCAAAAAGGTGCAAAACAAGATGGCCGGGGTGTATGATCCAAGAGTCAATGTCTCAAAGTAAGAAATAGAATGCAGTTCTTTTGTAGAATGGATTAGAACCTATAAGTCATTTTGTAAGGAGGCTCAGTTCTTCAATTAGCAAACCACTGAGAATCAGGCGCTGGTCCGGTTTGTCCAAGGTCACACAGCCATAAAATGGTTATTTGTTGTACTAATGACATCACTCTGCAACTCTAGTCTGTTCAAACAGGATAAAACTGCAGGTTTTTGGAGTCTGCTGTATACTTTAGTGCGCCGAAGTTCTTCTAGTATGTGCAGCCAATGGACCCCCTTATCAAAGCCTGAAAAAAAGGTAAGATTGACTAAGTTTTGCTGTTAGTCTCAAGGTTGGTTTGTTAAATTTAAAAATCACTCTTGTGATTGTCGGAGCCACCTCGTCTGACTGCCCATATATCTGACACAGAAAGTGGACTCCATTTTGTTATTGACGCATTAAAGAGGACCACTTTTCTACTAGACAATTCAAACAAACAGTAACAGGAAAAACCATAATTTTGTCTGATTTGGGTTTTACATTGTACTTCAGGTTATGTCACTCCTTAATACTTTGAAATATCTTTGATGATATTTAAGTAAAAAAACATTAATGGACTACATACTACACCTTGCAAAGCCTTACTTTTCTGAGAAACTGTTTATAAAAGTAATGTAAAACACTACTTTCTATGTGATACAGTACTTAAGAGAGACTACTGTCTGAACGAGTCCACCAATGTCAGATCATTGGGAAGAAACCTGTCCTACACGGCCTAGAAGGAATTGAACCAAAGCAATGTGAAGTGAGCTTGTGAGCTTGCCAGAATTGCATGGTTCAACTATGTTCTTGGTATGAAAGCATATTCAAATTTTCAACATGTTTTGTGTTGATACAATGATCACAGTTTCAAAGTGATACCTGATATAAAACTAATTACAAATCATAAATTGTTCTTCTTTGTTTGCTGGTTTGTTTGATTAGGATTTAACATCATGCTCAGTGGTATTTCACTTATATGATGACCGATTACCCACTTCACATCGTTCCTTGCCTAATTACAGAAGAAAACTGGGAGGAAACCTCGTAAAAAACATCACTGTGATTTCTAGAGCCACATCCTGTAACTCACTCGTATACCTGTGGGTCGACGGACTGACTCAATCCCATGAACAGTACATCAAATTCGGATTAGTAAGTGCACTCACTTACCATTAAGCCATGGCAGCTGGCCCAATGCTTCTTTTGTAGTGAGGTTTGTTTAAATGGGGTGCTATTGCATACATACATACTTCACTTTACTTCACTCATTTGACAGCAAAATGGGTGTTAACCCACAAAAACATTGGCTCTACCAGCAGCAGGGAGTGCTTTCCTGTTTGCCAGTGAAATCGTTTATGTAAGCAGGGCACATAAATAGTTTGCTTGACTAGGATTCTATGAGTTCCTTAGATAAATATACTCATGAGCAGGTACCAGCTCAATAGGTGAAGACCACTAACCTGCAGACCACTGCCAAGAATCAAGGACAAGACAGGCCAATGATATGATGTAATATAAAAATGTGGGTTTTTTTTGTTTGTTTGGTTGGGGTTTATTGTTGTACTTTATGATGACGTGTCAGCCCAATGGGCGAAGGAAACCACCTTTGACCACTGGCAACAAACAAAGACAGGACAGGACAAATACAGGACGCAATACAGACACCACAAACAGATCCGCTTCCTGTTTCCCTATAGCTCTGAGAGCACCAGGGCAACATGAAGCTCCCTTTAACCGCCACAACCAGGGCAAGAGGAAGCTCCCTTCAACCGCCCACAACCAGGGCAAGAGGAAGATCCCTCTCAACCACTTACTGCACACAAACAGTGTACACACCATACACACATAAATATTGTACAGATAAGGATCCTCGCCTGTCTTACTTACACTTTGCCTTGGATATGTCTCTGTTCAAAATTTCAGCAATTGCCTTGTCTAAGTTGCATGATTTAAACAACACCTGAAATCATCGCACACATTTTATTAATTTCAAAGATAAACCAGTAAATGCATTTCAATCTGGTTTAAACTATCCTTATTGTACATTTCATTTTTTGCTACAATAAACAACATTTATAAAGAGGACCTCATTACATGTATAACAAGGGTGTCACCGGTTTAATACACAATATATACATATAGAAGTGATAACATTAGCAACCATTCATATTATTGTTTTATTTAATTGCTTGTTTGATTTGATTTTGCTTAAGATAATTTCACTCATATGTTGAAGTGCTGTCCCAATGGGTAAAGGAAACCACCGTTGACACCAATGGCAACAAAAACAAAACAGACCACAAAAACACACAGATCGGCTTCGTATTGTCTCTTACTTCTGAGAGCACCCGGGCAACAGGAAGCCCCACCCTCCGCTACATTTTTTTAAGGTTAAAATGTGAACGATTGATTTATTGGTGTCTAGCACTAAACTTATGGGTAATTCACCTTCATGATTGGGGTATAGGTAAGTTTTTCCCAAACAGACAATAAATAAACACTTAAAGGAGATCCGCAGTACTTCAGCCCTACTTTTCTGTTATAGGTACTTTAATACTTAAAGAATCAGATATGTGTTACCATGGTTCTGTTGCCATTTTAATTAAACTCACACACAGTTCAAATGAACATTCCAAGATGGTCTTTATTTCCATAATTAATGCAACTTGACACATAGGAACATAGTTCTTATAATGGAGGGGTGTTGTTGGTGTTTCATGTGTTATAGAAGATATGAGGTGGGATTCACATAGAGTATAACTAACAGTCAGAAGACGGGTACAACTACAGGGATAGAGCTGACCTGAAAACAATGAATAGGTCAGGTTGAGTATTTACTTGTTACATACAGATACAACATTACAACGTTATCATATGTGAATATGTTGAAAATACTAGCAGGATTTAACCTGTGATTGCATAACCAGTTTACTCACCATTGTATTGAAACTGTCAAATTCTATATGATGTAATACCCTTATACACTCAGTCTCACAGCTATGTAATACAGGAACATTTGAAGAGTATTGTTTAAATACAGCAAACAGTGGTCCAATGTAATTGGACTTACATCTAAATCTCCATGGTCTGACTTCTAACTAACCACACAGGTCAACGCTTTGATCATCGGAGAGGTTTTGTAAACCAACATCCGAGAGAACTGTTATATCAGCATACATCTGCATAAACAATATTGCTGAATTACACACCAGTATTATTTCAACTATAAGTAGAGATTATTCCCTTGAAACATGTTAAGTTATAGAAAAAGAGGAATTAGTCCTTATTCTATTTGCATTTATTGCACAAAGAACCATATCATTCTGTGACCAATATTCGTTACATTTAACAAGAACAGTTTAGTTAGGAATAAAAACAACGAATACAATGAAATAAACAATTGTAGTCAAAAGTAATAGTTACACAAAAAGTGATGAACATCCCCGTTAATGGTTTAGGATTTAATATACTGGCGAGTGATGTACGGAGAACAGACGAGTTGCATCGAGTAGCCAACCGCCATCAAAATGTAAACAATGCAGACAAAAGAATTAGGTCATTCGTCAGCTTATCTATTCTCGAGTAATAACAAAGTTATAAAAGCTTAAGGCATGTTTATGATACATACTGATCAAATGTTTGTTTGTTTGTTTGATTGGTGTTTAACGTCGTACTCAAGGGTATTTCACTTATATGACGACGGACAAAAATACAGAACATCACAAACAAAACTGCTCCCTGTAACCCTTTAGTTCTGCGAACACCAGGGCAACAGAAAGCAACCTCTTTTCTCGCCTCTTACGAACAACCGGGGAATCACTGTGTAAAAAGAAGCTTAGAGATTTTCTCATCCAAAATATATAGAATTGTCAACATCTGTCATTAATCAAATTAACAGACAATCTGATTTACTTTTGTGAACACGAACTTAATTCGGAAATTAATTTATTTATTCTTGTACAATGATTTATAAATTATCCGTTTTTTTTCTATCTCACATAATTCATCTTGCACTAACACTTCTTTTTGTTTTGTGTTTTTATCATTAATATATTTGATGTTTATTTTTAAATTGGTATATTAACGATAAATTAAAAATGCTCTGATATTTTTTATTTGGTGCTCTTAGAATGTATTACTAATTGTTAATCTTAATTCTTTACAACCTATTAATATATTAATTCAATTTTTGGGTCACAACAAGCCCTTTGGGATTTTATTCCCGCTGAATATTTGTGTTTAAAATTCGCGATTGTGTTAAAATTCATTGAATAAAGAATCAATCAATCAATCTGCGACAGTAACATCCGTTGGAGAGTAAGTCCCAATACGTGGATGTCATTCCATTTCATCAGAGAATGTACTTTAAAGAATAAAGTTTTTGAGAGTTGTTTAATCTTCGTCAAAAGTTTTTAAGTGTGATCCTTGAAGGCACATGGCTGACGGGTTATATGACTGAACTAGTAGCATGTCCAACCGGCCACCTAAAGTATGTCTGTGTCCCGACCGACATAGAAACTCCCTTCGTGACATTGCAATACGATTGATACATGAGAACCCTGTTACAGCCAGTAGTGTAGAATTTGACCAGTAGTGTAGAAATCGACCAGCAGTGTAGAAAAAATCAACCAGTAGAGTAGATTTGACCAGTAGTGTAGAAAAAATTAACCAGTAGTGTAGAAATTTACTTAACCAGTAGTGTAGAACGATATCAACCAGTAGTGTAGAAAAAAAAACGTCCGACCAGTGGTGTAGAAAATGAAAAATGAAATCGACCAGTAGTATAGAATTTTTTTTCCCTTCACAAAATTCGGCCATAATAAGGTAATATCAATATGCTTAAGGACTCTACCGCTAGTCAGGGGTAAATTTTCGACTTTCTTTTTTTTTTGCCTTTCTGAAATCTTCGTTTTAAATTTTTATAATGCAAAAAGTTTGACCAAAAAATGTAGTATTTTAGAATGTTTTTTTTTAGATTTAAATTGTAACATGCGTGCTTCAAAGATTATGCATATCGAAGGGTGAAAGGGAATAACGAGATTATCTCACCCCGACATGACTACCTGCTGACTATTACCACAAACCAATTAGTGAAAGGTCCACAGATCAATTACATGATCGTTGGGGATGTGT
>JARFOD010017384.1:0-11129 GCA_031763545.1 Mopalia muscosa
CATCAGCTGGGTATAATTAGTGTTCACAGTTTCATAACTTTACGGCACTCATCAAAG
Source organism: Mopalia muscosa (assembly GCA_031763545.1). Classification (NCBI taxonomy): domain Eukaryota; kingdom Metazoa; phylum Mollusca; class Polyplacophora; order Chitonida; family Mopaliidae; genus Mopalia; species Mopalia muscosa. The sequence continues at coordinate 58 of JARFOD010017384.1, forward strand.
CATTGTCGGTTATAATATTGACTATCAACACCATCCAAAGACGAATTTTAACCAATCACCTACCAGCTATTTCGATAATCTATACTCGACCGTAACAAAAGCAATCGTATTCTCGCGAGAATTTCTATAGTGGCCGAGACTAAGACAACTCTCTGGTACGCCATGCCAGGCCATCGTGCATTAATTTATGCCAATATCTGGGGCGACGTTTGCCACATATCAGCAAATTAAAAAAGTGCATAACAAAGATGTCTTTACCAAGAAAGCAGAATCGAGTCTATTTTAGAATGTAACAAAAACGAATAAGTTTTGTGTCAAAAATACTGTAATAAAAGTGGTATATTCTGTTCAAGGTCAGTCGCTTATATACAGATCCGAGACCTCGTTCCAGTGAGTATAGGGTGTCTCCCTACTTATCCTCCTTCGTAGCACAACTCACGGGTTCGAGTCTCTCTGGGGGATTAGGAAAACACGACGTCCCTCTGGCAATTCCGGGGATGGTTTAAAGGGGGATTCGATCAATGTATTCGATCAATCAATGATACAATCTAATTGTATCATCAACCATCATGTATATTCTGATTTATAGCGGTTTAAAATCTACTGTTCCTCAATTCAGTTTTTACGTTCCGACTTCATGTACATGACTAGTAAAATAAACCATTTTAGTAGAATGATTTATTCTCAAGGTAAGGCCTCAGGATAAAGGTGTTGATAAAAAGTTATTTCTGGTAGGAGTCAAAATAGATAGGTTGTAGAATTGTCGGCATATCTCGACATGTGTGATAGACAGACCAAGTTATCTGCCTTTCAAAGCTCATTTGTAAGCCGTGTTAAACGCAGTTACACATTCATATAGACACGCTGACTGGCTGACTGACTGACTGACTGACTGACTGACTGACATATCCAGAGATATCGTTGAATAACTTGTGTTGATTCATAAAAGTAGGATCTCTCCCCGAAACCGAACGTTGTGTAATTGTATCTTCGCGTGGTGATACTTAGCTGGTGTGAGGCGACATATAAATTGGAAAATCTAAATTTTCATTAAAATTTGGTTTTAGGTTAAAGCTAATATAGATAATAATAATTTGTTTAATATGCACCTAAATGCCTGGGGAATATAGACAATCGATGTCGTCTGACCGTTTGTCAGTCAAAAATGGAGCATCTAAATTCGACTATATAATATCCGGTGTTCATATATCCGGAGTCGTTTATATGTCTAAAGATACCATGTGTTCGGCTGATAGTGATATGCTTGACTGTTAATTTGGTTAGGTCTTCTGTCCAGTTCCGCTCAGCTCATAGATTATCTTTCTCGGTTTATCTTCATCAGCGTTTAGAGTTGTTTAGGTTAGCCCCTGTTGGCGGTGACCTGGATTGATTCGGTGTCAGAAGTGGGATGGGTTATCGCGAAGTTGAATTCGTCGTAACAAAGACATATTGCTTCCAAACCATTTGCTGCCATATGATACTATACTTTTTTTAAAGGATATATACTGTCCGGCTTTATGTACCGGCCTTTTGATTACAGATGTAGTTTCCTGTTAAATGTATTAATTTAACTCCGTGCTATTATGCTACGAGGTAACATGTCATGAATGATGTTCTTTACAAGTACCAAGGAATCACAGATAATGTGAAACCGATTATTGCCGTTATAATGTTTGCTGGCAGAGTTTATACTCACCATAAATAAATGTCTACAGGTTTAAGAGTACGTGTTTTCCTGACAACATCCAAGAACTCATCAGATGTATATCGTATTTTAACAAACATAAACCGTGCCCATACAGACTCATGTTCCCATAAAAGCTATACATCCTGTACTGCATATGGACAACTTTTCCACAGTAATTATCTCTGAACATGTATAACTCTTCTCGTGCAAAATGATAATATATAATCGGCAAATTAAAACCACAAATTTTTCTGTGAATTTGTGCTTTGTCCTTCATTATTAATTTTATTATTGGCGGCTCCATTCCTAAGATTGATGCACGCCATGACTTATTAGTCTCATTAATATTAGGATAACGTTACCTTAAACATACTATCACTATTTGTCGTATTTGATGTGTATAGTTATTAGACGTTGTATATATAACTTATATGCGGCAAAGTCCAGATAAGTTATATAGATAGAAGAAAAGCAGGCATGGGTGGAATCTGTGCTTTCGGATCAACATTGCGTCCTTTCCACTACCTGTGAAACTGGGTTGTCCAGATTGTGCCCACCTTTGAAGTAGTCTGTACAATTAAACAGAATAAAACCAGCATCTGCCAACCATTCATCGCGGCTGAATCCAGTGTTATTGTTAGATTGAGATGTCGAAGTGGCAGGCGGCTATCTCTTTCTCTTTTCCTGCTCTTCTCTAACTCTCCATGGGTTACCTCAACCTGCCCTGAAGGCTTGTGTCGGGCCGACTGTTTCACTGACATCTAAGAGTACGCAGAAAAGACTGTGAAATCAATCTGGTGTTTGGAATCAAGCAGCTGAAGTATTTGTCTTAAGACTTAAATGTGTCGCAGTGTTCTTAAGTCGGCAGTGAACCACTTTATAACCCGAAATATGCACTGATTTACCTAAAATGTGCAGTGATCAATCTGCTGCATACAGTGATCTACTTAAAACATGTGCGGTGATCAATCTGAAATGCGCAGTGATCAATCTGAAACATGCAGTGATCTACTTGAAACATGCACGGTGATCAATCTGAAATGTGCAGTGATCAATCTGAAACATGTAGTGATCTACTTGAAACATGCACGGTGATCAATATGAAATGTGCAGTGGTCAATCTGAAACATGCAGTAATCTACCAGTGAAGTAATCAGCTTGAAGTATACGGTGGATCACCCTTACTCTTAAGGTTTCACAATGTATTAATATGTAAATATATCTTTATATATTTTTAATGTAGAGAAAGACAATTCTGCTTTCCTCCACTCGGCCCTGTATTCGGGCCTCTGACTAGCGTGGCCAGTGTTCTTATCGCAATGACCTTTGTATATTGAAAAAATGAAGGGAGAAAAATGTGATGGCCTCCACCCGTATTCGAACCCTGAACCTTAATATGAGAACACAAAACTGCCAATAACGATAATAGAACTCAGGGCCTTTGACAAGTTGCCAACCTTAAAATTACGTCTGTAGCTGGAAAGGTATACATGATCTCTGCATGTGGTACAAGGAAGTACAGAGTGATCCACACAAGTCAGGATATAGGGGTGTACCAAGTCCTATAAGTCGCGTTGTTTTGTTGTTTTGTTCCCAACAACCCTTCAGACAAACTTCTTGAAGACGGGATGCTCGGACGCTGTAAAAGTACTGTTCTGGGATGTTGGTTGTCTGTGGATACCATTAGATTACCCCGCTATTAGCTTTCTTCGATATCGAGAAATACTTTTAGCGGAAATACAAGCCATCCCGGTCATATCTGTAAATAATTTTATTTATATCGACTTTTCGAGTCGATTTATGCCATGCTATTGTTTGTAAAAATGTTTTTTGAGGAGACTGAAACAATAATCATCGCACTTCATAAGTGGGAAAAAAGAGATTTTATTTATTATATATACTAGTCACAGGTCGTCTTCTTTTGTTTCTTTACGGCTCGTATATATGTGATAATCGCTATCTAGCATGCTAGCTGTAGTTTAGGGGCAGCATCTGTGCCGAGGATATATACACACGAATAAGAAAACAGATCTCTACGTCTACCTTTAAATTGACAAAGATGAATATTTGCCGTTGAGTTTTCTGTCTGCGTCAGTTCCGTACTGCATGCATGGGTGTAACAGTCTATTGGTTAAAACATGCCGTTGAACTTGATTCCATCCATAGACAATATTAAAGTCAGAGGCACTTTGACCTCATGAGACTTCATCCGTTCTTTTCGAATACTGAAGATAAACAATTGGCTGTCACATCCTCTTCGTCTTACACAAAGCTCATTGTCATTGAAAAAACATTCCCAGAGCAGGGCTAGCGAACTTTTTTTCAAGATATCCTTATTAAGAAATGAAAACTATTGTTCGGAGTACCGGAAAAATCCGAGTCAAAATAGTCACTTCCATACACTTATAGGACATCCGGTACTGCGGATAATTCAACCATATCTACTTAGCAGCAATTTGTTTTTCTCACCCTAAATACTGAAGCACTTGAGAAGCGATATCACTAGAAGTATTTTTGTTTGTCTATGTTTGATACAGAGCTACAATGTACGACTTGCAGTATGAATTGGAACCCGAATGTTACGCATTGTCCATGGCTTTGTGGTTATCGTGTCTGCTTACTAATCGAATTTCGATGTAACGTCAACGGGCTCGAGCACCCCTGTTGTCCATCGGGTATATGATTGAGTCACACGATGTGGCTCCGGCAATCGTAAGGCTTTTTTTTTTGTATGAGGTTTTATTCCGTTTTTTCAGCGTTAAATAAAGTAAAGTACAGTGTTAAACCCCAGTCAACAAAACAAAGGAATCTACATCAGTGCTCCCCTGGTTCATCGAACGCCAACCTTTAAATTCTACTCAACAAAGCTCAGTTTGAAATAACGTTGCTAAATTATAACCTTTTTCTCCGACTTTATTAAAATATTGTATAATCTTTTGGAAACGATTTATAACGAAGCTTATCATTTGCTCTATATCAGCCCATCAGACATATTATGTACACCAGACATTTAAGCATTTCCCCTCGCTTTATTAAAATATGGTATAATCTCTTAGAAACGCTTTATAACGAAGCTTATCGCTTTCTAAATCAGTCCATCAGACATAGTATATACATCATAAACAGAACTGAGTATTTTTGTTTACCTGAGGTGAAGCTTGGGTCAATGTTATACGAGACTGTATTGCCACATAAAAATATCTTCTTTGATCAAATAAGATTTCTGGTTTAATAGTGGGTGGGTTAATGGTTTGACACTGATTTATCTACGGACATACCTCGGAAAGGTCCCGGGTAATATTTGGAGAACGTATGCTGTAAGGTGTCATACGGAAGTGTGTATACCACTGTTGACACTCAGCAGAAAGCAGCAAAGGAAAACTCTTGCACACGCGTGATCATTCGAAGACATATCATGTTACGACACGTTAACAAATGAAGATAACCATTCCGTTGCATAGAGCCAATACAAAGCTTCCTAGATTGTATATCACAAAGGTGAAAACAGATTTGAGCAAACTTTGTGATTTTTCGTAGTACAAGAGTTGATATTTTCCTAGCCTACCACACACAATTGTCTGAAAATATTGGAAATGAAATTGCGAACGTATTGACCTCTTTAGGTTCAAAGATAATATCAGACAGCTTCATTGTAGTTGGTATTATCATTGGCAGGAGAGGTGTACATTTAGGAACAAAGTCAGCTAGGAGAACAATAGAAAGAGAAAATTAGCCCATTCTGTTCTCGCGAGATTTGCCTTCGCCCTGATCGAGAAAAAAGCTCTGGCATAAATACCTACCGCCCCCACCAACCAACATCTCCAGGAAATCAAATATCAAATCGGTTGTTATTCGGCATGTTTTGCGTCGATTTATGCCATTAGTTTTCTTGTGAAATTTATCTTAAATGTTTTTTAAGAGAATAAAACAATAAAGAGTATACATGTACAATGAGAGCAGAATGATTTTTGTTCGCATAATTGATACCAAACACAAATTGTTTCTAACGTAATGTTATGGCCCCTATATATATGTGAGATGTTTTTTAGTGAATAAAACAATAAAGATAGTAGGCCCAACAATGGCAGTAAAATGATTTTTTTCGAGTCATTGATACTAAACACAAATTATCTCGTATGAGATGTTGTTGATCATATATATGTGAGGTGCGCTATCTAACGTGCTATCAAACTTGTAGGTTGAGAATAGCAGAGTGCAAACGAATCTGGATTTAGTGCCCAATGGAAGTCGACGAGGAACATCTCGCTACTTTACAGTCGCAAGGTGTCTCTATAACCTTCCAGACATCCGCATTGGGGTAAAGAACAAAAAGTTATTCGAATAGTTATACGGTTGCGTGTTAGGGCTCTTCCAAGTTCTTCCATGCATGTGCATTCGGGAAAGAACAAAAACAAAAATCCCCACCAAAACCAGCAGGTTGTTTTATGTTTAAACTAATTGTATACCTACTTTTAAGGCTTACTCTGATAGCCCGATTCGCAGCAACGACTTAGCGGATTCTCCAAGTTTGCATTTTAATTGGTCAAGAAAAAAAGTAAGACAAGAAGTGACCAATCAGAACACCGGGGAACCCGCTACATCCATTACTCTAACGGCAACAAGCAAAGACTGTCTCGTTACGTGTACTAAATGAGTTCCCTTATTGCCAAGTTGAACGTATCTTGTTTTTGGTTAATGCCGGATAACCAAATCTCCAATGGATGCACGTGGCGTCTCGTTGTCGTATCTACAAAACTTTTTACATCCTCTTTTTGCCGTTAAGTTAATCGCTAGTTTGTTTAAAGTTGACAGCCATTGACAGCTATTGTAACTTTGCCAGGTAAATACATATGCGCTAACTGGAAAGATGCAAGGCAAATTAGTAGGTGGTCTAAAAAGATAATCCAGATGCTGTGATAAGGGTTTCAATTAGATGCTGTCGTTTGGCATATTAAAAAGACCGGTGTCAGTTTGGTAAAAACAAATTGTAGTGAATGTCGGTGTCAGTCTGATGTTGGAGGTATGAAGCCAAAAATCGTACTAAATTGGATTTAAGCCCCTCCGCCTCCCAGCATAACCCAAACTTGTAATTTTCGGACAAAAAATAATAAAGGGTTTTATTTAGATGGTAAATTGTAGAAAGTTTCAAACAACACGATGTAATCACAACATAAAGAACGACTATAGATCAACTTAGCATAAAATAAAATAAAATAAATGCAACTCGAATATTGAAGTCATTTTTCTGTATTCTATATTTCGTCTTTTCTATGTAGCCATCACCAGAAATATTTCAAACAGCGGAACAAAACAAACTTAATAGAATAAAGAATACATAAAAAAGACTACAATATTCGGAGTTGTATTCATTTTATTTGATAAAATTACTAAATCCCGAATTTCTTCTAAGTGCAAGATAATCAAAGGCAATGAATCATCTTGTAGAGCTATTTTCTTCGTTCCTTGGCTCTTCTCGATCAAAATTAATGCAATACTATTTTATTCTAACATTACTCGTTCTTCTTGTCAAAGGGCAGTTTGTTCATAAAATAGCTATGGTGTATTTATGAAGCACTGGAGAAACATTATTTGTTCAAAGTGTTCGCGTAAGTGTTGAATCAACCAACCCACGAACCCATCAATCAATCAACCAATTACCCAATCAATTAATCGACCAATCAATTGATGAACCATCCAATTAATCGATCAACTAATCATTCAGTCAATCAATCCAGATGGTGTCTTTATTGAGTAATAGAGAATAGTTCTTTCCCAAAGTGCTTGCGCTACTGAAGCTGTTCAGTGTTGGAGTACACAGCCCGTGACCGTCATGATATAAGTGAAATACCGTTGTGCATGCACGGCGTTAAACCCCAATCAATCAATCAGTCCATCGATCAGTCTATACATCAGTGGTCATGGAACAATGGCAATCATGACCGAGCAGTCAATCATCCTAGATCCGCTTTTCCCACCCAGACTGCTAAAGATGCTTAAATATTAAAACAGCAAAGTTTTCTAACAGTATAGGGCTGGCTGGCCGTGCTGTCTTTACTTAGCATTCCATTAACATTCGTTCTTTCCAACGGAGCAAAGCACTGCACATTTTGTGTCTGTTTTAGTGAGGCCAGTTGGTACTGAGGTAGATACGCAATTATAGCTATTACATGTCCAACCACGTACAGAGAACTCAGCTCGTTAAGTCAAGAAATCCGTGGCATGCTGATTTGCTTCAATAGCACTTTAAAGAAAACATGGATGTCTTTTAAACTGGTAATGATATATGAGATGTGAGGAATTTGTTTAAGAACTTAAGATTTGTAGGGTGTGGCAGCAAATAGTTTAAGTTTTGTCATTACCGCCAAGTAGACGGTTGCAAGGTATGATAATGGTTATTTGATTCTTTGTGTGTAACGACGTACACGTACTTAAAAGTTATTTCGCTCATACGACGTTATTCCCCTTTTAATTTGAAATAATTGCTGAATGTGTCAGTACCTCGCACAACAAAGACGTATTTTAAGCAATAATTTTTTAATTTTGTCCCAAAATTTTTGTTGATAACTCGCCTGTGTTTCAACCTGATTAAAGTCCGATTGTAATTAGCTCACCTGTGTTTCGATCTGACTAAGGTCCGATTGTAATTAGCTCACCTGTGTTTCGATCTGACTACGGTCCGATTGTAATTAGTTCACCTGTGTTTCGATCTGACTAAAGTCCGATTGTAATTAGCTCACCTGTGTTTCGATCTGACTAAAGTCCGATTGTAATAACCTCACCTGTGTTTCGATCTGACTAAAGTCTGATTGTAATTAGCTCACCTGTGTTTTGATCTGACTAAGGTCCGATTGTAATTAGCTCACCTGTGTTTCGATCTTACTAAGGTCCGATTGTAATTAGCTCACCTGTGTTTCGATCTGACTACGGTCCGATTTGAATTAGTTCACATGTGTTTCAATCTAACTGAAGTCCGATTTTAATAATCTCATCTGTGTTTCAATCTAACTGAAGTCCGATTTTAATTAGATTTTCTGTGTTTCAATCAGATTTTACGGAGGTAACTCTCTGATTGGTCACTCTAAGCTAAATTAGATTTGACTGTCTTGTATAACAGATTGAATCATTCAAGATAAGAAAATGCACAGACTGAGGCTCGTGTGTTATAGCATGTTTCATATATCGTGCTTTTAAACTCTACAAGAACTTTTCTCAAAAATATGTGTCGAAATAATTACTTGTGTGACGTTACGGTATTTGTGATTGACTTTACGGCGTTCGCTATTTTTGTCTTACTTGACATTGGCTCGCCCATTTTTCTTCTTTTCTTTTTCTTTGCGCATCTCGGCCAACAACATTGAGCCCTGTAAGAAAAAATATTTATAGTATTTTCGCTCTTTAAACGGAACACCAGTTTTCTTGAATAACTGTTACGGTTTAACGAAGTTTCTTTAACGAATCAAAGGTAAAGGAGGCAACAGGGATCCTTGTAGCAGACCAGAGATAAAGTGTGAAATGCTTGCTCTGTAACAGATTACTTGAATGGCATACCTACACTTAGCCTTTTCTAACAAACAAATAAATTGAAAGTTTAAGCAAATATGGCAGAAGGTAGTTTCGACAGAAACAGTCTTTTCTTTTTGGCTATTAGAAGAAAGAGAAATAACGGTAACACTATACAAAATTGACCAAAAATGCTTCAGAAAAAAGGGTATGAATGGATTTAAACTATAAATATATACATAAAGCATCCCTGTGTCTGTGCTTTATGCAGAGAGAAAATCGCTGTGTTCAATGGGTTAGAATTCGGAACTCATTCTGCCGTGAGACTCCGTAACTCAGTCGGTAGAGTGTTGGATCTGTAACCCAAAGGTCCCGGATTCGAATCCCGTTGGAGTCAAGCAATTTTCTCTCTCTTCATTCTGCACAATCTATATACGATGAAACTTATTTTCTGTTGTCTTCATGTTCTCAGAGCATTGGGGCACCACAGAGCCAATCTGTTTGTGATGTCTATGTTGCCGCTTGTCTTGTCTCATCATTGTTTGTTGCCAGTGCCTTCGACGTGGTTTATCTTAACCAACTAGGCTTACAATGCCGTCATACTAGAATAAACGAAATGCCCTGAAATATGCCGTTAAGCCTCGATTAAACAAACAAATAACCGCTACTTACGTTAAATAATGTGGCAAAATTGCACACCGAAGTGGAATTACCCCCCAATAACCCCAATTTATTCCCATAATGACATTTTAAGCTACAAACTGATAGGCAAAATTGATTTTTTCTTCTTCAGTATATCTCTTTAACCATGTTGATACAATAATACTTGACTTTGCCTTTCTTTCGCTCCGCTGACTGAAGTGGATCGGATAACGTTCAAGTGTGTATTTAGACGTCTAGATATCTGTTAATCTATACGAGAGATCATTTGTACCCTTTCCAACAACAACACAGGTGCTAATGCATTAAACCGTTTACCCAAACCTCAAACGTGTAAAATAGCCCATTAAGATCTTACCAGACTTATCAGATTTTAATCAAATAGACAGCTATCGCTAATAAGTTAGACGGTTTAAACTCATGTTACCAAGGAAACGAGACATGGCGTCATACGAAGCTGAGGTAATATTGGAGTTATTACCGGGCAGCCCAGATGGTAAATTACGTAACAACCGAACAAATATTTGCTACCACTGTACAGCCATCGTTCCCAAAAAAGATTTAACTAGGTATATATTACAGACTGTAAGTTCGAAACTCCAAAGAAAAGGTGTCTGTTTTCTTCGTTAGTTCAGGTGTACCGTGAAACTCCAACTGACAGTTTCTTCACATTTTTGGAAAAACGGTATCGTTTTAGAAGCTTTATGTCAAAGATCGTATCATCCGTTTTTTATATCTCTTCAATTATCGGGTTGCAGGTGTGGCTTAATGGTAGCGTGAGCTCATACTTAACTAAACCTGATTCGATGTACCGTTCACCGGATCGAGTCCGCCTGTCGACCATCAGGTATATAAGCGAGTCACATGTTGTGGTTCGGGCAATCGCGGGGGTGGTTTTTACGAGGTTTTCTCTCGGTTTTCCACCGTAGAAAGTTTAGGTGCAGTGTGAAGTGGACAATCCGTCGTCATGTAAGGGAAATACCCTTGAGTGCGGCGTTAAACCCCAATAAAACAAAACAAACAAACAAAACTTAAATTATCTGGTCGCCGATGTGACTTTATAGTGGTTAGCGTTTCCGCCTACTAATCCTACTCCGATGTAAAGTGGCCCCGTGGCCGTGAATGTTCGATAGAAATCGTTGTCCGCCTAACAATTTTATTTATATGTCGGAGATGTATTTAGAAAATAAATTACAGCAAAAATGTTAAATGTTGGAAAACAAAC
>JARFOD010017395.1:0-11129 GCA_031763545.1 Mopalia muscosa
GTCCTGTATTTGTGTCCGTCATCATATAAGTGAAATACCCTTGAGTACGACGTTAAACACCAATCAAACAAACAAACTCTAACTTTTGTAGATGACAGAAGGTTCCTAGAATAAAACAAAACCTAAATGTTCTTTTTTTTCTTGTTTCTACACGATTTAACATGGATTATAAGGAGAAAATGAGTAGTTAGTTTACCATGTCATTGTTGTTGTTTGGGAACAGTAAACCAAGGTTTTCCACCGTAATAAGGCTGTGTACAGTGTGAAGTGGACAATCCATTTCATATAAGTGAAATACCCTTGAGTATGACGTTAAACACCAATCAAACATACAACCAAAATATTAACTTTGAACTAAGTTTTCTTTTGTTATGACTATTTATGATATAGTATTTTACAAAATTGTCCTCCACTAACTTCAGGCCGGCGGTGTGGGTAAGTGATTAGAGTGTCTACTAATAGCCTTCTGGCTAAGGGCAGTTTGTTTGAAGAGTAACAATACTGTCTCTATACTGAGCACTGGAGGAAAATTAACTTCCCAACATTATGGACACGCTTCACATCTTGGTTGTGCCAGTGTCAAGTGTCAATTATTGTTGGAAAACACTGATACATATAAGTGATACTGTTAATACTGTTAAGCATGGTGTAAAACACCAATCAATCAATGTCTACTAGTACAGTGTTTAACCCCATCAAACAAACAAAGTTAAGGCTGACCGACCATGAGAAGGCGAGCAGTTGTGGTGTCATTAGCTAGGGACCTGCTCACCAGTACTGTTATGTTGTACCTATTAAATCTCTAGATAAAAAAATCTAGTTTTTTCTTCCCAAAATTTTCAGTTCACCTGAAGGGGCAGTTTAATGACCAAGTTTTTGACAATCGAGATGTCAACTTTACATTAGGAGAAGGTGATGAACAAGATATTTGTTCAGGAATTGAACAAGGACTGAAACAATTTAAGAACAAAGAACAATCAAAACTGTTTATAAAAAGTCGGTATGGTTTTGGAAAAGAAGGGAATGCAAAGTTCACCATACCACCAGACTCGGACATTGTTTATGAAGTTACATTGGTCAATTTTGAAAAGGTGAGAGCATTTTTTTGTTAAAAAAAGAATTACTTTTGGTAACTTATTAAATTTCTCTGGAAATTTGTGTGTCACACTATCTTGGGAATTTTTTAAGTAAAAAGCCCCAAAATTGACATTTATTAAATCACGCTTACTGAAAATCTTACAGGATGCTATGGGATTTCGCCCCCTGGCTAATGACTATTATAAGTCAGTTTGTTTGAAGAGAAGCAATACTGTCTTAACTTAGCACTGGAGGAAAATTACCTTTCCAACATTATGGAAATGCTTCACATCTTGGTTGTGCCAGTGTCAGTTATTGTTGGAATATACCGCTGTCATAGAAGGGGGGATGGGGGGCATTTTCACCCAGAGTTATTGCCCTTTAACAAGCCTATAGTGTTGTTACATAGGGCCAATATTGTCAAGCCTTATTATTGTTCAGTTTGTATTCTATGTTATTGAAAACTTGTGTGCCTGTTACACATGATGTGAAGTTGTGCAAAATGTAATTATGGGGCTCTGTTGATAGGTACAATGTATCCAACTTTGCACTCTAATTTGTACATGCTGTCTTAATGAGTTATTACCCTTCAATGAATGTTGTAATAATGCTGTCTTTATAATTTACATGTTGGTACAATATGTCCAACCTACTACTTCCACATTTTTTAACTGCCTGTCTGTTCCTCTGCCTTATGTATGCTTAGGTATGCTTAAACTTTTCAGTATTCCCCAAGTGGACCTGTAATAGCTGTCCATTTAAAAAATCAGAAACACTCTTTATAACATACTGCGGGGGGTATTCGTTCTCGCAAAACAGTTCTAGTTTATGCAGTCTTTATGCTGTCCACTACAGAGGAACATTAATAATTCAAGAGCTTTTATATGTAATTCTTCATAATGAGGTTGTATTGCTATTCACTGTTTGGAAGTACACTGCTGTCCTATAAGTTAAACTGGCCCGCGGTTGTGGCTCAGTGGTAGCGAGTGCGCTTCCTGAACTGAACATGCTTCGATTTACCGTTCAGGGGTTCGAGGCCACCTTTCGACCATCAAGTATATGAGAGATTCACATATTGTGGCTCTGGCAATCGCAGGGGTGGTTTTTACAAGTTTCCTCACATTTTTCCACCGTAATAAGGCAGTGTACAGTGTGACGTGGACAATCTGTCGTCATATAAGTAAAGTACCCTTGAGTACGACGTTAAACACCAATCAAACAAACAAACAATATAAGTTAAACACCCCAAAGCATGGCATTAAGCACCAATCAATCAATAATATACACAAACAATTATTGGTACATGTATATTGATTATAAGGAGTATGGCATAAACCACTTATTTATCATGTTTATTATATGTTATGTTTAATTTGATAGGCAAAAGAAGCATGGGAGATGGATTTGCCGGAGAAGCTGAGCCAGTCTGACATTGTCAAACAAAAAGGAACAGATTATTTCAAGGTATATTCAGAGTTTGTTCAAATTGTTAAATATTTACAGAACTTAAAGACACAGGTTCAGAAATCGCATTGGTGTAATTTGCTATCTACATTTGTGAATAAATATTTTATGGAACTGAAATACTCAAAATACTACCTCTCTTCCCTAATTCAATAGTATAAGTCATGTTTTGGGTTATTGTGACAACTCCAAAAAGGCATTGGCTGTTTGACATTCAAGCATATGAGTGAGTCACATGATGTGGTTCCGGCAATCGTACATATTTTTGATGTGGTTTCCTTTCAGTTTTCCATCATTGTGCAAGGAACATTCAAGTGGACAACATTTGTCATCTAAATAATAGAGTACTATGTTAAACTCAAATCAAACAGCCCTTTGAGGTAGCGGGTGGGCCATGGCCCTGCAGAATACTCCCTCGGCTGCCTCGGCCGATCGTAAGAGGCGAGAAAAGAGGTTGCTTTCTGCTGCCCTGGTGTTCGCAGAGCTAAAGGGTAATGGGAAGCAGATCTGTTTGTGATGTTCTGTATTTATGTCCGTCGTCATATAAGTGAGTAATCGGACCAATCCATACGCATCATTTACAGTACATATAATGGTTGTGTTCATTTGTGTGTCTGTTGGAAAAACAATAGCATTATATGGGGGCAGTATCCTTAAACACCAATCAATCAGTCTGTTCTTTCTTTGCATAACTCGGGAACCAATCAAGGTTTTTTATTGTTGTCCACAGATTTGGCTTAACAGAACTCATAAACATTTATGAAAACAAACTGAAGACTGAGTGTCAAGCTAGGGTCAGTCCGGTGAAAGCAGCAGGAGGAGATATTGAGGATTTGATTACAAGTTTTTTTAGTGGATGCAGTGATAGTGAAACTGATGGTGATGATCAAATTGAAGACCAAAGAGAGGAGGAAGAAATGGATAGTCTTTACCAGTTCATGTGTACACAAAGAATGAAGAGCTCTACAAAAGGAGATAACCTGTCAGCCAAAAGTGAAGAATTTTTGCCAAAAGACTTGAATCGGTTAGAATCGTTTGGTGAATCTTCTGACAGCAATTATGAAACCCCAGCAAAAAATAACAACAGTGATGAAGATATAGGTGATTCAAAAAGTCGAACACCAGACCCAAAGGATAACAAATCTGGCCGGGTTTCTGATTATGAATGCAGTACAAATAGTTGTGATGATTTTAAAAGAAATGATAATGGGTTATATGAAATTGTATGCGATAATGACTGTCACGTCAACTCAGCATGTGTTACAGGTAGCAGGAGAAAAAACCACAGGAAAGCTCTAAATAAAGGCAAAAAGCGAAGAAGTATTGACAGTGACAATGAATTTTTAAGCATTATACATGTAGCTGAAAATAAGCGAAGAAAAACAGATATGGATAATCTTATAATCAATGCAGCATCTGATACTAATAAGATTACGAGGGCTTCATGTGAAAGTTTATCTTCTAGAAATACTGAAAAGCATTTTGAAGAAGCTCATAGTATGCTAAATGAATTAAGTCCCGGATGTGTTAATATTTCCCAGTTAGAATGGCCAAATGTTTCACCGCATGGAATAGAGAATTCACCAAATAATAGCGATTCTGCCAGTGTTAATAATTCCCCATGTAGAGCTATTAACCAGGACTACTCCTTTGGGGATAGTAACCAACTCTCAGAAGGAGAAGTAGAACTGATGGTAACATCAGGCAGCTGCGAAAAGCCAGTTTCTCTGACCTTGTTGGACAAATCAACTGGTACCATGCTGTATCAATCAAGAGGTAAATCTCTCATAGTCACTCCTCAATTTAAACTCAATGTCGGAGAAGATTCAGATTTGCCACAGACTGGAGAGAACGTGAGTGAGATTAAACAAGTACAGAAGGGGCAAAGAAAGAGAACAAAGAGGAGAACTGGGTCAAGCGGCAGTGTAGAATCAAAAAGCAAAGTGCAAAGTGATGCCAGCTTAGACATGAGTGATTCCTGGCTCATTCCAGACACCCCAGCCAAAAATCCCTCATTTACATATGCTAAAAGATCTTTTGCTGATGAATCAAAGTCAGCTCAGCATAAATCTGGTAAGATCTCTAGAAAAAGAGAGAGTCAAGAAGAGAACGATGATTTATTTGAAACCTATCCAGAGACCTGTTCTGATACCTACTGCACGCTAACTGAAAATGTGGGCTTAAAACCGTCTTTTTCTAATGCTGTTGTGTCGACGCCAGTATCTGATCAGTCAAGGAGAACTCTTTTCAGCTATGAAAAATGTTTAAAATCATTAAATTCAAAAGCTGAGCATGACAACTGTGCGAGTACGGAAAATGTTTCCCCAGAAAGTAGTCAAAATTCTAGTGCAAGTCGTGAGTTAAAAATAAAGGAGTCTAAGGATATGTCGTCTCATACTAAGTTACAAACATCAACCTCTATTTCATCCGACTTGGACAGCGAAGATGAATATGTAAATGATAAATTTGAAAACTCTCGGTCACCTAAATTTTCAAAAAGGACAAGGCAAAGTCAATCCAATAAACATTCGAAACTGTCAGTCGAAAACACGGATGATTTAACTGAATCTCAAATTCAGCACCTTTTAAGGGATGTGGATAATTTCTTTGGTAAGTCCCCATCAGCTAGTAAGGTTAATATATTGAATAGACTGAAAAGTCCAACGGTGGCACCAGATGGTGAGGACTGCCACAGTAAGCTTTTATGTAAAGATGCCGATGAGCTTCCAGAAATTTCCAGCTCACATATGGATAATTCACCTCACAGTTCCCAAACAAGTGTCATAATTGCAGCTGACATTCATCACAGCTCATATGAAGATGATATTAAAGTTCTGAAAAGTCCCATACAGGAGAAAACTAAAATTGGCAGAAAATACACATTTAAGAAACTAAAAAGTAAACCAGGTTATTCCGGTACTTGTGTTAAACAAAATGATGAAATCACGTTAGTGTCGACAGAGATTTCCTACACAGCTCATCAACATTCTTCTCGCAGAAGAAATCAATCCCGTACCTGTAGTACATATACCCCACATCCCGTAACAGACATGTCTGACACAGAATCAAGCTGCACCATGCCATCAGATGTGGATGAACCAGGGTTAAGTGATCCAAGAGATAAGAACATTCCAGCATCAGACGATTCTATAAACAGCGATGATAAAACACCAGACACAGGTATATTTATTCAGCTCGTTTTAATTCCTTACAAAACTTACGTGTTATTTTGTGACATTTATGGTGTGATGATTAAAAAAATTGTAAGCATTATGTCATTAGGTCTTTTCCATCTATCTCAGAGCTGAGGGGTGTCACATGTCCTGTTTTGTGAATTGTTATTTTGTTTGTTGCAAGTGACATCAAGTGGTTGATTCCTTTAGGGATTTGGATGGTTAACATTCACATCAGTGTGAAAATTTAACCTCACATTATGACTCAATGCCCCACTCAAACAAACAAGTCTTTAATGGTCAGTTATGGTAAAAACATTTTAATCCCAATCTACAGATTTTAGTAATGAGGCCTGACGAACATTGTAGTATTGAGGCCTGACAAACATTGTAGTATTGTGGCCAGATAAACATTGTAGTATTGAGGCCTGACAAACATTGTAGTATTGTGGCCAGATAAACATTGTAGTATTGAGGCCAGATAAACATTGTAGTATTGAGGCCTGACAAACATTGTAGTATTGAACCCTGACAAACATTGTAGTATTGAGGCCAGATAAACATTGTAGTATTGGGCCTGACAAACATTGTTGTATTGTGGCCTGACAAACATTGTAGTATTGAGGCCTGACAAACATTGTAGTATTGGGCCTGACAAACATTGTAGTATTGAACCCTGACAAACATTGTAGTATTGAGGCCTGACAAACATTGGAGTATGAGGCCAGAAAAACATTGTAGTATTGAGACCTGACAAACATTGTAGTATTGAGGCCTAATCAACATTGTAGTATTGAGGCTTAACAAACATTGTAGTATTGAGGCCTGACAAACATTATATTATTGAGGCCTAACAAACATTGTAGTATTGAGGCCTTAGGCCGGACAAACATTGTAATACTGATGCCTGATAAACATTATAGTATTGATGCCTGACAAATTTTGTAGTATTGATGCCTGACAAACATTGTAGTATTGATGCCTGACAAACAGTATATTATTGAGGCCTGACAGGGTGACATACATTGTATTATTCTCCGTGTAATATGACACAAAATATATTCCAAGCTGTGAACACAGTGATTATGGACACACAAATTTGATCTCTAGTGTGCATCAGTAACAACTATTAATACTGTCACATGAACAGCTCTAAATGTTACATTTGCAGAGTAAAGCAGAGTTTTATTGCTGGATAAAGTAACAATTTTTCTTCATTATCTATGTTACATTGCAAGCTTTTGACATTTACTAAAAGCTTTTAATCTTCTCTTTTATGTTCTAGTATTTATACATGTGTGTATTCTTTAAATCACCACGAAGTTAAACACCAATCAATCATTTAATCACCAGGTGCTGCCAAGGTGCTTCATGTAACCATAACACTCTTGTACCTTAGGGGCAACAGGAAGCAATCTGTTTGTGCTTCGACTTGTCATTGTCCCATTTATTGACAGTGACAATCAGACCTCAAAATCACTCCCTGTGTTTTGTTTGTTGCTATATTTAGATCTAACCTAATCAACCCATTCTATAATGTCTATTGCCTTCTTAAATTGACATGTATATCAGTGTATGATCAACTGATACATGCATGCACAATCAACAAACACCATTCGAATAAAAACCTTTGAGGGCAATTGCATTTTGCTCTGTTTTCACGCAACTTACAACATTAATCAAGAAGGAAATAGCTTCTGCTTGTTTTGGCTGAACTTGGTGCAGGGGCTAAGCCAGAAATTAAAAAGGTGTCAATTCTTGTCATTTTCAAATAACTGGGTGTCCAGTTTTCCTATATCCTGCAGGCTGCATGTTAAAGTTTCTTAACTCTTTCGTTGCTGGACTGTTCAATATGCATATATATATTGATGGGCTTAAACACTAATTATTAGTCATTGGTGTGAGGAACTTTGAGGTTAAAATACTCCATGAATTATTGGAAATAGAGCATCAATGTTTTATACACCAGTCACCGATCAGCGTAAATTAGCACATAATGTAAGTTTGTTCATGGTGCCAATTGGCGTACATCAGCAGCCAAAGGGTTAAAACAGGGTGTCCAAATGAGGCAATTGTCACTTCAGTGTGTCTATTTGGTTGGGTGGACCTTAAGCCCTTGATTTGGTACCATAGCTGTGTGTTGTTTGTGTTGTTGGACAACTGAAAAACTTTGACATTTTGTGAACCCCAGTAAGCCTGACCTAATGGCACAATTTAAGTGATCGGTTAGATCTCCATATAACAACAAACAAACAACAAACACATGGAACATTTTTAAGATCTGATTTTTAATTAGATTGCAAAGTGTGGTGTCTTTCCCTAACAAAGTTGAACAAACTTGTTTAATCAGTACTGCTGAATTTTGTTGTTATTTCTGTGTTACAGTGGAGGATGTCTGGGAAGGTTTTGATGATGCTGGAGTGGAGTTCAATCCAGGAATTGAGAATAGCCTTGAGAACCCATCTGATAATCCTGTAAGATCAGAACTTGGGGATAGCCCTGAGAACATAATTATCTGATAATGCTGTTAAGGATTGCCCAGATAATCCATTTCACAATCGTGTCAGGTCATGAGTCTGGGATAGCCCTGCATACCCATCTGACAATCATGTAAGGTCAGGACTTGGGGATAGCCCAGAGTACCCATCTGACAATCATGTACGGTCAGGACTTGGGGATAGTCCTGAGTACCCATCTGACAATCATGTACGGTCAGGACTCAGGGATAGCCCTGAGTACCCATCTGACTATCATGTAAGGTCAGGACTTGGGGATAGCCCAGAGTACCCATCTGACAATCATGTACGGTCAGGACTCAGGGATAGCCCTGAGTACCCATCTGACAATCATGTAAGGTCAGGACTTGGGAATAGTCCTGAGTACCCATCTGATAATCATGTTAGGTCAGAACTCGGGGATAGCCCTGAATACCCATCTGACAATGATGTACGGTCATGACTTAGGAATAGCCCTGAATACCCATCTGACAATCATGTAAGGTCAGGACTTGGGGATAGCCCTGAATACCCATCTGACAATCATGTAAGGTCAGGACTTGGGGATAACCCTGAGTACCCATCTGATAATCATGTTAGGTCAGAGCTCGGGGATAGCCCTGAATACCCATCTGACAATCAGTTGCAGGCTATAGCTTAAACTCCATGTATTTTCATAACAGTTATATATCACACAGTACTAAGATACATCAATATTCTTAATTCCAAATATGAACTAGGGATATCCGCCTTAACCTAGCTGATTGTAATAACACTTGATATTTTGTAGGATAGCTCTGAGAGCGAAGTGGAAGTACCAGTAGATGGTGATGATGTCTCCCCTATTTCTGAGATACCCACACCCTGTGTAGAACTGAACTCTTCTCCTCCACAGTGTGCTGGCCCTCCCTCTGTCACCACGGTCACTCCACAAGTCTGCTCTGAAACAGGAAGCCCCACCACACCTATTGGGTTTGATTCATCTCTGGCAGAAGTGAACTATCTAGAGCAATTTGACAATTTAGATGATAGTTTCCATTGTCAACAAAACACAACACAAGTAATACCTTCAAAGATTACATTTTCTTTAGTATTACTGTTTGTGTATTTTCGAGTGCGCTTCCTGAACTGAACCTGCTCGATTTACCCTTCACAGGTTCGAGTCTGCCTCTCAACCATGAGTCACATGTTTTGGCTCTGGCAATCGCGGTTTTTACGAGGTTTCTTCTCTGTTTTCCACTGTAATAAGGCAGTTTACAGTGTGAAGTGGACAATCCGTTGTGATATAAGTGAAATACCCTTGAGTATGACGTTAAACCCCAATCAAACAAACGAACAAACAATCTCTATTTATGCTTCCCTTATCAATAGAGAAAGGACATTTTTCGGTAACTGCAGGGTTTGGTGCCTTTGGCAAGGTTTTTTTCCCAAGTTTTCAACTCAATATTTGAGATGCAAAGTGACCTTTAAAAGTGAAATACCCGTGAGCACAACATTAAACATCAATTAAATAAGTCAATATAGAAAAAGAAAATGGTATAAAATTAAACTGAACTCAACTTCAGATTTGTTTTAAAGCAAAATCTGCATAATTTTGAAATTTTGCTTTAAAGTAGACTATAAAAACAAGATTTGAGTTCAGTGGAGTTAAAATGTTATGAAATTTAAGAAAGCCTTAAAGACACAGAATCTCAAATCCGCTAAAAGACCTATGTACAGTGGTAGAATATTTAACACTATTTGGGACAGTCATTTTATGGCGGGTGGATTATGGGGGTTTCATTTTGCCCTTGGAAGAAGGAGATTTCTGCTAAGCTTGTTCTCAAAGCTGTGGTGAAATATAAAACCGATATGTTTATAATATCTTATTTTTGTTTTACGCCAGTGGCATAAAGGGTGATTTCTTTCACTCATTGGGCAGGCTTGCCATGATTTAAGCGAAATAACCTTAGGTATGATGTTAAACTTTAATCAAACAAACAATTTGCTCTGAGTTAAAGTGCCCAGTTTGAAGTATAGCTTTCTGAAGAATCAGATGATGAAATAACAAACCGAAAAAAAAATATACATGGTTGTTTAAACAAACCATGAAATAATACCAATAACGTTGTACTGTATAGTAAGTTGATATGCTTCTGTTTGTAGTTTGTTGATGGTCCATGTCAAGAAATCACAAAAAGGCCATTGCAGAGAACAAAAACACCTAAAATTTCAAATCAAACCAAAGGCAAGAAAAAATGGGTTCCACCATCTCCTTTTACACCCATGCCGAACTATGATCAAATGAATACACCTGGTCTAAAGGTAATCAAATATATCAATGAGAATATATTTTGCCCAAGGAAACATATTTAGTAATGTTGAAAAAAAGTTGTTAGTTGTTGATACCAACAAACTTGAAACTTTCTGCTTTAAAATAAGGTCAAATAAAACAATTACCATTAAATTAAGAAAAAATTGTAATCCAGGCTAGTTATAAATTTCTCTTAATCTGTAAAGTGCTGAATAGGATGTAAAACACTAATCAGTTAATTATATTTTCTTTAAAACAAGCTTTATATGGATTTTCAAATCCAATTTTCTGTGTGAAATCAATACAGTATACTAGTGCTGAAACAGGTACTGACTTTCGGAACCGAGTATGTATGTACATACGTTCATGTACTGTCATGTAGCCTAATATTTGTGTACAAATATTACAGAGCGCTTTAATTCAGTAAAAAAATACCTGATGTTTATTAGTCCTATCTGTACTTCTATCGTGTAATTTCACGTACCTATTATCAGGCCTTATTTTTTCACGTGAACGCTCTTTAAGGTTACGTGGAGGTTACGCAAATGAAAATTCATGCGAACGGTTCACGCAAGCTTAAACCATGTACACATACATCAGATGTCTACGTACATCAGATGTCTACAG
>JARFOD010017406.1:0-11129 GCA_031763545.1 Mopalia muscosa
CGTTAAGGGGGGGGGGGGGGGTATAAAAAATGAAAATATTCCAAATGCAAACTCGGATAATTATACAAACGAGGGGTCATCACCATGGTATCACATTCGAGCTGGTCGGCTTGAAAAGTTAGTTCTGGCACAAAAACCGTTGTAACAGATAAACGCTTTATATGGGCCAATGCTAGTACAAAGATGCTGTCTTTATCTGCTGTTTACCATGATGTTCTGCGAGAGGCGATATACTATTTAAAAAGTAGCAAATGTATATGGTTGGTCTCCTCGTTTTTCTCGATTCGCTTTGATTTTTGTCTGACCGCCAAAACGGGGTTAGCGTGACCAGGCTGATGACAAACATCAGACTTGCCAGAGGAAGATGATCGTGTATGTGCATACCAAGTTTCATATAGGCCAAACAGTTTTGGAGTTCTCTTGAAACAGAATGGGGCCATTCAGACGGACGGTCGCAGTGGCGTATAAAAAGAGAGCCAAGGTATTACTATACTGTATAGAAATGGGATGCTTATTATTAGTCTCGGATATAATAACACTGGTGTCAGAAGTGGGATATGGTTCTTTCGCCATTGATTTCGGAACAATCACCGAAGGGTATTATTCCATTCCGTCTGGATTTTATGTATTAAGCTATGTCCTCTGACTCATGGAGGTCTGTGCTCTATATTGTATGGACATCATCAAAAGGATAACTCCATACTGAGAAAAAAACCACGGTTAACATTAGAATCGTTACTGTACTTTAGATCCTCTTGAATCCTAACACACCGGTACACTTGGTCTCTGAGACAGTGTCGGTATACCCTATTAACCAAGTATTGCCGATTTTCGGGGTATTCTGTTACGATTTTATTATACTGTCCGGTATCTTATCACCATACAGACCTAAAGTCAAATACCTTCAAAAAGATAATTTCAAATAATATGACGATATCATCTTCTAGTAAACTAAAGAAATAAAAAAATATATATAGTGTATTTCTTTTTAAGTGAAATGTATTTTTTTGGCTTATCCTATTTATCACTGCATATTTTATCTGAGCCCGAGCATGTAGTGTTAATCATCCTTACATAACGTTTGATTGATACTTCAACATTATGTACAACATTTATATCCTTGATTACAATCATTGTTACAATAAGCCCAGTTTAAGATGTGTATAGCAGTGTCGATGAAAATAGTTCGAGTCTTACAAATGAATGATTTATACAGAATATCCAGCATCAACACTGTCATATATTTTCAGATATACATGTATAAGGTTGCAAATGTACATTTCCGGTTTCCACATCCGATCGAACGTATACGGCATCGGATCTTTCTCCACGGAAATAAAACTTGCTGATACCAGGCTGTTTTAACTACGCGTTGTCATACGGATAACTATACTTGCTCCAATCGAAAATAACCATGTTTTCATGTGGCTGTTGTGTTTGATACCGAAAAATGGAAATATATACAAATGTTAAATTAGCTTTCAGCGGTGGTTATATTCACATTTTGAACAGAGAGGATAAGGAGAATGTCGAGTCTTACAAATGAATGACTTACACAGAATATCCAACATCAACACTGTCATATATTTTCAGATCAGCTATTTCCTGTTTTCTACAGTAAACTGAAATAGTAAAGTGGCGTTTGTAAACCCAAATATACGACCACGTCGAGGTTAATATAACTTGTCATACTCGGACCTGTACCGACTGAATTGGAGAAGCTGGTAAGTCCATCTTCGCGAGCCAAGGTTAAGACATGGGTGTATTAACCTTGGCACATTACAAACCTCCATCGTGTTATCGGGGTCGAATAATTGCACATAATCTTGCATAAACATGATCAAAAGTAGGTTTTCTGTTCACAGCTTAAATAATATCCAAATCCAGCAGCGGTTTATTTCTTCGAGTCTCATTTTGTACTAATCAAGTACCATTTAACCCACATGGGCTATACTCAAGGAATGGAGATATGACAGCGACGGTTTTAATCAAATGTTGGAGTCTTAAGATGTTTGAGAAGTACTTTCATAACAAATACATGTGGCTGTTGTGCAATAAAGCGGGATCCCACTATTTTGGGTGTATGCCGCCAATAGAAATCCAGCATATGAGGCTAGACCAGGTCACAACTGAACGTCGCATGGAACCTCTATAGCAGTCTTTTACGCTTATATTTACAGGGACACCGATATACATGTATAAGGATGCAAATGTACATTTCCGGTTTCCACATCCGATCGAACGTATACGGCATCGGATCTTTCTCCACGGAAATAAAACTTGCTGATACCAGGCTGTTTTAACTACGCGTTGTCATACGGATAACTATACTTGCTCCAATCGAAAATAACCATGTTTGATACCGAATCAGTAAAAATGGAAATATATACAAATGTTAAATTAGCTTTCAGCGGTGGTTATATTCACATTTTGAACCGGAGTTTATCTGCAAATTGGAACGTCGCTTATAGTGACGTTTCTTTTTAAATTGGAACAAATTGAATGGTTCCATTTAATTAAAAATTTCCTGCCTAAAAATCAGTTTCAATAATTAGTCTAAGTATGTTTTCAACTGATGTTATTTATAAATTGTTATCTTAATGCATCGTATATATTATGCATATACATATCAAATCAGATCCAAATTCATACGAACCACTCACACACAATAATTTTCGGTGGGACGGTGAAACGATCAGTATACGCGACACCATATACGGAGTTGGAAATCATGTAATGCCCCGACTTTATAGAGACCATTTTTCTAGAGTGGCGACACGGACACAGGCATTAAGGCCGATGGATTCATAACCCAATAACCTTTGACGATTAAGTCCCTTGTTGAAGCAATTTATCAAGTCGTCTTTTTCACAATTGTGTCAAGCATATATTTTCAATCCAAATAATTCTATACAGTAAGTAAGAATCAGATCATCATTATGACCCTACTAGTTTAAGGTCAATTTAACTTATTTCTTTTTATGTACAAAATTAACTCCTAATGACAATTTTACTAGTCAATTAAATTCTTCTTTAGAGAGAGAGGAGGGGAAAGAGAGGAGAGAGGGGGAGGGAGAGAGAGTGGGAGAGAAAAAAACGCACTTATAACCGAAAAAAATCGGATTTCTTTACATCCAATTCGATAACATTGTTCATTTTAGTTCACTAGTAAAACAGTGTACACTTTAATGTGAAATGAGAACAAAAAACCCTAAAAAGAACATACATAAATACATGCACTAACCATGACAAATCTCTGGAACGGCTTATAACATTGTACAACAAAACAAAGCCTGAAACTATAAATGTATATTATCGATATACAACCAAGACAGGGGTCTGCCCTGCCTTAAAATCAAATATTCAGTATATTTGTCAGTTGATACCAATTAAAAAAAAAAAAAACCGGTGTTAAAATCCATCCAAAATGCACATTGTAAATTTTATGAAATTGGCATGTGGATTTGTATTCAGTAAGGTGATAAGGTGTGCTTATTGAATTTGAAACGACATTGATAAATTGACAGAAAAAACAGGACTGTATATTGTTGTGGTGAAAACCTTGAGTATTGTTTGTTTGTTTGATTGTGGTTGATCGTGGTACTCAAAGGTATTTCACTTATATGATGACGTGCCAGCCCAATCAGTGAAGGAAACCACCATCCACACAACTGGCAACAAACAAAGACAAGACAGGACAAATACAGGACGCAATACAGACACCACAAACAGATCAGCTTCCTGTTCCCTATTAGCTCTAGGATTTGTTTGCTTGTTTGATTGGTGTTTAACATCATACTCAAGGGTATTTCACTCCCGTTACCCTTTAGCTCTGAGAACACCAGGGCAACAGACAGCAACCTCTTTTCTCGCCTCTTACGATCCACCAAGGAAGCCGAAGGAGTATTCTGCAGGGCAATCGCCCAACCGCTCCCTCACAGGGCCATTAGCTCTAGGAACACCAGAACAACATGAAGCTCCCTCCAACCAGCCGCCAGCATTAAGCAACTAAAAAGAAACACTCTTAACATGGTTAATATCGATTTAACTTGATGTTTCTTCTCAAGGCGTAAAACACTTAAAATATTTACAAAGAATTCCGTATTATTTGGATTCTAATTCTTACTATTTTCAAACATTTTTTTAAGTTGGCAAGCTGCCAGGAAGCATCTAACACAATGGAAGTTTAACTGTTATGCCACTATGATGAGGGATATCACTTTTCAGAAATGTCAAAATATTTCGGCAGGCTATGATGGTCAAGCTTATGCATTGTTAAATTGTAGACGGATTGCCATAATTTATCATAAAATGATGTTAATCCATGAAGCGTGTCATTGTGAAAAATACTACATGATAAAAATTGTGTAAAATCCGAGGAAACTTAAATAATATAATAGAAACCTTATTTGAGCTAGGTTGAAACAAAAATTAACTAATGTAATTACTGGCCTAATATCTCAGGAAAAATGTGGTAGCTTGCTTTGTCCAATATGTTTTATTGTTCCAGTATGATACAATTTAACAAATGCTATGATAAAGCTTATCATTGAAATAAGTTTTTAAAACTCGGTATGTTTTTTTTATGAAGACTAATAATATGAGTCAGTGATACCATGGTGGAGACACAAAAAGTGATGCGAAGAGACAAGTTTACGAAATTTACTGTCCTAGGCAACACAACAGATTGAGTTATCCCCCTGGACCCAAACCCAGGGGAAATATAAACACACACACGAACAAAAATCTAAAATATGCCAATCATGATTAATAAAGTGTGTAAAGATGTTGGCAAATCATAAAACATGAGCAAAGACAAGGAAATCATGTCAATAAAAAATAGTGAACAAAAAAAAGGATATCAAAGTTACCTCTATTTCTTTTAAAGGGCAAGACCACTTGTAGCATATATTGGAATAGAATTACAAACATGCCAAAACATAGTTGTTAGTTAATTTTATATAGACAACCAGTTTAGAAGCCACATGGGTACCAGCAGTGTGAAGCACCTCTCGTGATAGGACCTAAATGGTTTCCTTTGAAGTGCTCTCCCTTCTGGACAACTGCAGTAAACCTCTCTCAATTAAAAAGACTTGTGTTACATAATCTGTATATAAACAGTGGCTGATTCATAACGGTTTGCAGAAAATTGCAGATCTTTTTGGTTTTCTGCAACTTTTGTAATAAATAGGAAATGTTGATAATGGTGACAAAAATAATAATGACAAACAGTAACAGGTAAATACAGAATTAGAGTCCTGAAATTCCAGGACTTTTCTAGAATAAAATTAGGATTTTCCAGGAAGTTTAATGACTTAAATATTTTCCAGATCAAAACAAAAGAAAATGTGTCATGTGTAATTTTGTATGAAAAGTTCAAACCCCAAAATCAATCACAATTGAAGTTCTCTTTTTGCATCTATAATGATAGTAAATACCTTTATATTTTTACTGAATTTCCAAGGGTTTTCAAGGAGAATAAAATGGTTTTCCAGGAGCGAAAATAGTTTTCCAGGAAATTCCAATACTGGAAAATATCATGTTTTCCAGACATTTCCATGCGCTTCAAGCACTGTTTGAACCCTGGATAAGTTCTGTTTTCAGATTTAGACTACTTGTCTTATCTTCTTTAACCTCCGCAAAACTTTAATTGAACACTTGTCTTAAATTCACATAGTATAAAACATTTATTTACAACGAATTATGCTATAAATTCAATTCCAATATGATTTGGAAAAAAGTTATTAACTGTACACTTAGACAAAACCGTGTTGTGCCTTAGAGCAGTTTAAACAAACCAACTATGGAACACCTATGTTGACAACCGTTATGTTATAATCATTGATTACTACATGTTTTATTTCACACTCAATTATTTTTTTTTACTAACTACCCTGTGACACATACTTCATGTTATTATAAGCCAACACTCAGTAGGAAATATTCTAGTTTAGAAAAATTAGAAGTATCATGCTGCGACAGGAATGAATCCAGACATGGAAGACATGAGCTTCAGATGATCATGTGATTGTCTTTTAACACTGTACTATAGGGCATGTCACTTCTTAAACAACAATGCATTGCTGGTAATAAATTGCAAAAAAAAAGTTCTGCTTTATACATAACTGGCAATAGTCTTGTTTGAGGAACAGTACAGACAACAGGGGCCGGTTGCTCAAAGTGCAATTAAATTAAACCCGCTATTAGATGACAGACATCCAGGCCATGTTGAAGGCCTATCTCTAACCCATTTTAATCTGGTGTTAACGGTTAATAGTCTTTCGAGCAACTGATCCCTGATCATCAGTTGAAATGTCTGCCACGTAAACCACAGAACTGTTTCTCAAATCTTTTATAGTCTTAGTTAGTTTTAACCAAATTAAAATGAACCATCTGTTCATATCTCGTTCTAAATTCAACATACGGCTGGCTGTCACGGGCTGTGCAACCGACAGTCACTAACATGCTGTCAATATTCAACGCAATGAAACCCACACAAGAAACAATCTTTCAAATTAACTATATACAATGCATTTAAATCTTGTCTCAAAAACGTTATTGGATTATCAAAACAATTGTCTCCAAAAATCTGTATCAAAGTCAAATATCATCACTTAATGCATTACACTTAAAAATGCTTCAAAATAAACCTTTGCGTGAAATCACACCCAAATAAATCAATAAACAGCATTTAAACTATGAGACACATCTTTTAAATATTGAACATTATAAGATTTTAACATAAATCATTAACTGACATGAAATTGACTTTGTTCAAAATGTCATTTCACCAAAGTTTCAATGCTTTAAGATAACACACAATAAATGTACAAAATAAATGATTTACATAATATCATTTTGATGCTATTGATGACAGTTCCTCATCAGACATTTCATCCATTTCTTCAGAGCTGTACATCTGAGGGGAAAGACGACAGCCTTTACTAAGGTACTCCTGTAGTTTTCCACAGCTGGCCAGTAGGAGGCCCAGGTAGGGGGGTGATGGCTTCAGTGGTCGGGAGATATACTCAGGATGATACTGTACACCAACAAAATACGGATGACCTTTTCAAATATAACAAAACAAATCTAAATTGTACAGGAAGTTGATTTTAAGATTTGAGTTTTACCTCAAAGCAGAAAATATTATGTTGATATTTTTTTCTTTCCCAAGAAGCAGGCAAAATACCAATCTTGCTTGTATTATAAATATTAAACTTGTTAACAAAATATTTGTATGCCTGCTTTATTCAGCCGAAATTTAGACTGATTGACGTAAACAGGGTTTGAATACTTGGGGGCTGCCAAGTTTGACCAAAACAATACTCCTCTGTCATTTGTTTGTTTGATTGGGGTTTAACATCATATATATGGGTATTTCACTTATATGATGATGTGCCAGCCCAATGGGTGAAGGAAACCACCCTCGACACCACTGGCAACAAACAAAGATAGGACAGCACAAATACAGGATGACAATGACTGAACGCAATACAGACTCCACAAACAGATCGGCTTCCTGTTCCCCTTTAGCTCTAAGAGGACCAGGGCAACATGAAGCTCCCTCCAACCTCCCTCTAACTCAAGTATGGACAAGACGTAGAAAACAAGAGCTCCAAATAAAGTGGTATGCAACAAACATCAACGTTAATATATAACGACCATTAAACTGGAGTGTACTTAGACAGTAATCAAATAGTAGGAGTATATTTAACAGGAACACTTACCTCTCCCAAAGCCTCATAATGTAACTGATTATACTCATGACTGCTCTTCACTTTAAATATGAACGGCTCATCAGTCTCTATGTGTCTTAACTGGCCTTCTAAAAAAACACACACACACAAAAAAAAAACACATCATAACATCAAATCAACTCTAATAACTCACGACCTGGCTATACTTCCTTAGGTATGGTGTTAAACCCCAATCAATCAAACAAACCAATAGCTAGTTTATAAGTTTTTATTTATTGAGGCAAGATCTGCCATATTTTATAATCCTACATCGCTACATGTTGTTACAGGTATTTGAATCAATTTAAGTATATCCCTTTTAATAGGAATATTTTTGTAAAGCAATTACAAAGAAACTGATATTCCTGTTGATTAACATAGAGAGATAGTGTTATATTACACTAAGTAAGTCTATAAAGCTGCAGTATGAAACCAGCCATTACCCAGTCTCAACGGTATAGTGACCAGATCAAAGCTGATTGATGAAAAGACGCCCCCTAATGAGACATAGAGAAACCTCAAAGGACATGAATTGGATGTGAAATCATTGGCAAATCATGCTAACACTGTTTCTACTGCTTTTCAAATGTTATATTTTACCCATAAGGCATCAGTGAATTCTGACATTCAAACTGTGCGGGCAAACAAAATCCCCCGTTTCTTGTGCAATATATGGCACCATGAAAGTCCACTGAAGGTCACAATGCCTTTGAGATTGGGTATTAGCTGGATTCATACTTTTGCTTGATAGATTTCTCGTATTGTAGTATCTATCATGAGAGGTTAAGACTCAACACAATACAGTGATTATTTTCTCCTTTCTCCTTTCTAACATGCCACTTTTTCAGATATTTCAAACTAGCATGGGGCAATTTGAATGAGAGCTCACCAATGTTGAACTTATAATTAAAACCCTCCAGTGTGGTTGGAAATGTAGGTTTTTTCTGTTCTTTCTCAATTTCAACTTCTTTTTCTGTTGCAGCGTTGTCTGTCTCTGTGTTAGTCTCTTTAGAACCTGCTTCAGCCTGAGAGTCTGTGAAGAAAACAATTAACTGTGATTATTTGTTTGATTGTATTAAACACCATTCTCAAGGTATTTGACTTATATGCATTGGATTATCCACTTCACACATCACTTTGCCTAATATTAAGCCGGAAAACCAGTAGGACCAGCGCCCCCCACCCCCAACACCACCACACCAACCTTTATATAATACCTGATGGTCGACATGCAGACTCAAACAGTGTATGGATATCAAACCAGAATTGGTCAACACTCACACTACCACTAAGCC
Source organism: Mopalia muscosa (assembly GCA_031763545.1). Lineage (NCBI taxonomy): Eukaryota > Metazoa > Mollusca > Polyplacophora > Chitonida > Mopaliidae > Mopalia > Mopalia muscosa. Next base: position 9,032 of record JARFOD010017406.1, read on the forward strand.
ATTGCGCAACTAACTATGATTTCTTTATCAAGTCTGTAATAATATTTGCTGACAATGTTTTAATCATTTTGCTTGACATACATATCTCAGTCCGCCACTTCACATTATAAAATAACACAGCATATGTTGTTGGCAGATCAACATAAGTATCATAATACAGAAGAAGACTTCTGACATGTTCCTCAGAATACTTTCTATTCCCGGATCAATATATCTTTATATCAAGTGTGAGGCAAAGATATACTTTTGTTTTTGTACCTAACAAGGCTATAGGCATTCTTTTGTTTGATTTGGGTTGAGTGTCATACTCATGGGTATTTCACTTATTTGATAAAGGATTGTCCACTTGTTAATCTGACATTTTTAAACACAGTGGAAAACATGGAAAGTTTAATAAAAAGCACCCCCACCACTACCAGAGCCACATTACATGACTCCCTTTATATACCTGTGTTCAGCAAAGGGACAGGAACTTGTGAGGTGTACATAGGAGAACTAGTAAGCTGACACACTTACCCTTGAACTAATACCACAGCCTTGTAAACAAGGACACTATTCAAATCCCTTATTTGGGAAATGAGCTAGCATAAATGTGAACTGTTTTTCTTGAATTAAACTTTTCCTAAACTTCAGTGATATTCATGTATATATCTGATCACCAGTCTGCTCAACATAAGTGATTCTGAATAGGTGACTGGTCCTTGTGCAGTGGATTACCACATGACTCAAGTCACATCGTGGGCAAAATAAATAAAAACTCTTTCAAATTTTGAATTGAAGCCATGTAATATACATAAAAAACTATCTCTGTCACGTGTTGGGATAATCTTCATGAATAATCCCCTTGACTTCAACATATCAGTCATCAGCAGAAAGCCTCTTGTAATTAGTTACCCACTCATGCAGCTGGTTAGCGAAGCCATACATATAAAGTATTCAAGTTGTGTATATTGAGCTAACCTGGGACTTCCATCTGACTCTGTGACTGTGTGTCCAATTCCATACTCTCTTCTGAAGGTTTATCCATCATGACAACAGAGGATAGTACCAATACAATCTACAGCATCAAGAAATATTTAAGTATTAAAACATCCCAGAGATCCTTGGGTCACAGTAAGGCTAATCAAAGGATTTAGAAATTGGACCTACATGTAATTTCCTCTCAATCCTGGGAAAAGGGTACGAGAGTGGTTTAGGGTGGGTTTGGACAATTGGGGGGGGGGGGGGGGGGATTGGGGTGTATGGGTTTGGAGGTCAGGGTGGTGTGGGTTTGGAGGTGGGGGTGGTGTGGGTTTGGATCAGTGTGGGTTTGGACTAAAGGATGGTGTGGGTTTGGGGGTGGGGTGTACAAAACAGTCCATTAGAAAAAAATGTGTAAGTTAATATATCTTATTTTTAAAATAACAGTTTATCAATTTGTGAACAAAAAGAAACTTAAAAAAGGATGGATTTGTCAATTCATTTACATTTAAAATTTATTAAATCAGGTTGGATGGGGATCCATATACTATCCAGCTGACTCAATACTCAATAGAAATAATGTTTCCGAACATAACCATGGCATATGATATCCTTAATTTTTTATCAAAGGTTTCCGGCTAAACCCTATGCCAAAAACACTGTAACAGTGACTACAGTGTTCCACCTCAGTTTATCCTAAAATTTACAATATACCTGACATTATTTCCGCAAAAAGATTGATCTGCAAATTTCCAGTGGCCAGCTCCACAAACCCTTGAGTACGACATTAAACACCAATCAAACATTACAAACAAACCACAAAAAAATGAACAGCAAATTAACAGTGGTAGTCTCAACAGCAGACTGATTAGCAAATTTACAATGGTAACTTCCACAGCAGATTGATCAGCAAATGTACAGTGGTAAGCTTCACAACAGATTGAACAGCAAATTTAGTAATTTACAGTGGTTGTCTCCATAAAATATTGAACAGCAAATTTACAGTGGTAGCCTCCACAACAGATTAATCAGCAAATTTACAGTGGTAAGCTTCACAACAAATTGAACAGCAAATTTAGTAATTTACAGTGGTTGTCTCCATAAAATATTGAACAGCAAATTTACAGTGGTAGCCTCC
>JARFOD010017417.1:0-11129 GCA_031763545.1 Mopalia muscosa
TCGAGGGAAGAGACACGAGAATGTACTTAAACTTGCGAGAATCAATGACTATCTCGCGATCTCGTAATCTCTTGCCTCGCGTTTTGAGGTAAAATTCAAAACACGACATTACGAGATGCGAGTGGCCGCATCCGTCTTTCATATGCAACTGAAGACCGTGACGCTATAAATATCTGGTTGTAAAATAAATTATTATTGAGATATTACGTGTTGTTATCTACGTGTGAATGAAATGCCACTCCCGAACTTAAAATACATCAATGTGTAAACATAGGGTATTAATTAATCAACTAATGCGGTTAACAATTACATTGTCTTTGGAGCACTTCACACTAATTCAATTATTTACAAGTAAGTGTGACTAAAGTAGTTTATAGCCATTTACTTTACAATAACTAAACAATAAAGAAATTAGTGCAACCAAGGTCGATGTCATCAGGGTGTCACTTTCAAACGGTATTTTAGTAACAAGATTTTGTTGTGAAGGTAGGCATCGCCAGAGTTCCGAAGTACACAAAGTCAATAGTCATATCTCATAAATGACTGATAGAGATTGTCACACACTGATGTTGGTCACACCTGAGCCGTGTACGTCTAGACACCGGAATTATTGGGATCTAGTTACAATTGTACATGGACACAATCTTTAAAATAGAATCATATGTCGAGACAATGGCTTTAAAATACACCGGGGTCATCTTCATTTGCGCTTTTTTATTTGCTTATCTGTGGTAAACGTCGGTCCAAAAAATGACGGAAATTAATGCGCGGGGCCTGGCAAAGCCTACGAGACTTGTCTAGTAAGAATCATTTACTATAGAAACTCTCGTGATAAATACGATTACGTTACAACTTAAACCAGGCGAATTAGTGGGTCTTAATGATGTAAATAATGGGTAGTTGCTACGCTTGAACCCACACCCACAGTTTCACTGTTTACCAACAGGTCAAATAGGCCATAAATGGAGTACCAGTTTATTATGGGGTCACAAGAAAGAATGGGGAGGGGGGGGGGGGGGGTCTAAATGAGAGGGGGTGCGATGGATTTTCGAAAATCCACAAATATGACACTGTAAATAATCTTTACCTGCTCAAGGTGCCAATACACAATTCCTCTGCAAAATTCTGCAAGCTTAGACCTGTCTGGTAATGGTACTGTTCTTTTACTTATAATATTATTTATTTATGAAACGTTGTTCAAATATTATAATGACTACCAAAACTGAAATAAATAGAAATGACATAATACCATGCGGTTTAATAATTTTGAACAAGACAAAAGTGAGATATATGGGGATGGTGATAAAAAATAAAAACAACAAAACAGAAATTATACAGTGCAATGCAGGTCACTCCTATTAAACAAAATAGTTCATGGTACAAACGTAACGTTGCTTGGGGAATTAAACATCTTTCAACCAAAAAAAAAACGATTTCTTATAATCCCTCTGATGTTTTTTGGGACGCACCGTTTGCTGTATGCATATCCAGCGGGTGCTTAATTATTAAAGCAGAAGTATGCATCCTTGAATTATTGACGATTATTTAGTTTAGTTAACAGATCTGTTTACTGTTGGAGCCGAGAGACTTACACTGATAATAATGTCCAGAGAGCTATCCTCTGGGTAAAGTTTTCTGTTGGATCTGTCAGCTTATCTGTGTGTAACATCAATTATGTATCAACCATCGGAATAGCTTAGAGGTTATATTTTTTACTCTATTTAGCTCATGATTTAGGGCTCAAGTATGTTTACTGCTAACTAAGGGTTGCAAAGTAGTTTTGATGTATTTACCGATATGAAACTAGAAACCGAATTTATAAGCAATGCCGTTAAAAAGAAAGCCAAACCAGTAAAATGTGTATATATAGTCAAAATACATAGTTACCGAATCAAACTTATTACCTAATAAAATTGAGAATACCATTTCCATTCTTATTCTGTTATAAGCTCATTATAACAGCATAATGTAACCATAGAAGGAAATACTCAAAATAACGACGAATTATGACAATATCGATTATCAATAAATGTATCATTTCCCTTGGAATTTTTCATCTTAATGTTTCGTGAAAGGGATATCGTTTACATATTGTTAGATAACGTGTCAAAATAATTACTATGTATACAATATAGTCCGCAGAGAAAAAGCTGGATTTCAAACAGAACTGAAGATAATTTTCATTCTGGGGTCAGCTGGATCGTCTCTGGTTCTTGGAATTCTGGTGTAACACAACTACCGCGTTCTACCAGTGACCTATAAAATCCGTCAGATATGTATGCATACACATAGATAATTTGATCTCTAGTTTTGAAGTGGTAATCCTGCGCTCATTCAGAGTTTTCGTCATAACTGAATTTTGTGGTTCGGTAAAAGTATATCAAGTGTGTTTAAAGATGTTATTCTCTTTGTCTAAGGAAGATAGTATCAACAGTACTGAGAGTATATGCCTACATAAAAACATGTCTGCAGAATTTCTGTCATATTTTGTTTTTATGAGTATATTTTGTGTCGTTGATTAGGCTGCACCGATGAGAGCACAATACATGCCGAAACATGTTAAAAAAAAAACAAACAACAATTCTTTTTCATATCGTACTTCCAACTATATGATCAGTAGGCCTACTTATGCTCTTTACACACCTTTTGGCTGTTTACCAAATCATCGGGTTATGTAGAATGGTAAGCGAGTGTTAAACTGACTGCACTGCTTTTTTGTGTGTCCTGAAACTTAGTCCAATCTTGCTTTTACTCTATATTGCAGACAATTGTCGCCCGATTTTAATATACGGTTGTGCTGCCATGATGCACAAGCTGCTTTTGTGTGCATTTTACTAATTACTTTTGCACAACTGGCATGACTTGCAACATGGGCTGGTTAAAAAATAACAAAGAAAACACAAAGGAGACAAAAAAAGTACAAAGAAACAGCTCCCATTTAAACCATAGGCATAAAGGAGTGACTCTTTTTATGCCTGCCTGTATGTAAAATACCGATATCCTATTTTGTATTTATCAGTATATTTTGTTTCATTGACTATGGGCTGCACTGATGAGAGTACAATAAAGGCCGACAAAAATACTTATGTCTTGTCAATAAGTTCATTTTAATATTAACACCTGTTTGCATTTTTTTGACTGTTGCGTTGCTTTGCTCTATATTGCAGACAATTGTCGTCAAATTTTAATACGAGGCTATGCCGCCATGATGCACAAGTTGCTTTTGTGTGCTTTTACTTATTTTATTTGTTTACTTTTTGTTTAATTGACGATAATGCTATTTTTCATTTTTGGTTTCTGAAGCCTAATCCAACTATCTTTGCTATCTTTTGTAGTAAATTGGCCTTAATGTCTAGTAAATCCCATTGAAATATACAGGGTAAGTAAATCTTGCCATTGAGGATATTTACAATGTCCATGATAATCGGGTGTTTTTACTTACGACATATTCTAATTTTTCAAGATATATACTGTATTATTGCTAAATATTTATTTTCTTCACTTTTGGTTGGACTAAATTAATAAAGTCATTACATATACTGTATTAATGGTAAACAATTCCCTTCTACGTCCTTCCGATTTCGCTTAGACATTTACTGTTCCTCCATTGCTTACATTTTGACATGGTTCTTATAAATCCTGAATTTGTATTGTGCTAAATAATTATTTTACTTACAATCCAGTTCTTCCAATGTCATCGGGACTTTTGCTTTATACACACTGACCTTTATTACTAAATCGTTAGGATATGTAGAACGGTACGCGAGTGTTTAATTGACTTTACTGCTTCGGTTCATTTCTGGTGTCCTTTGTCACTAGGGCTGTTTGTGCTTAAACCTCCAATAGGCTTTTTGAGTTTGAACCAACCACTAGGTCTTTTGCGTTGTAACCATCCACTAGGGCTATTTGCGACTAGGATTTTTTGCATGTTAAACCAGCTGCTGGATCTTTTTGATATTTAAACAACTCACAATGTCTTTTTGCGTTTTTAAACCAGCCATGCACTAGGGCCTTAACCTTGCCAATAATTGTACAGATTTGTGATATTTGAATTTATTCTTATATGTAACTAACCATTATCTGCTTTTTGTTATATATATATATGTTATATGTTATATATATATATATATATATATATATGTTATATGTTATATATATATATATACCCTGCTGCTGTTTAGCCTTGCATCCTTGTGTTTCGTATCGTGTTGCTTATTGTTAATTGTGGTGGTCGTTGTGAGGGGGCCCCCTTGTAATTCCTGTGCTTTCTAAGATCAGTAGGGACATGTTTTATGCACCTCTCCTCACTTTGAAAGATAACTATCTTTTCAAATCCCACGTCCGTCACCTACAACCATCGCATTCCGTCGTCATACAAGTAAAATAACCTGGATTACCATGTTAAATCCGTTTTTAAATGCAGTTTTAAATTCCCCTTTTTGATTTTATTAATACAGACATTTGTCATTTTTAATCTCGGAAATATAAGTTTTTTGGCCTGCATGTCCGTCCTGTAAAATATAGGTGAATTATTAGTTCTGGGTTAGCGTTATAACTAAACCTTACCCTAAAACTAACCATTCGACTAACTCTAAAGTACGGACTGAAATTCACGTGATATCTTACATGAAGGTCTGACCATTTTTTTCCACATTCAAGTACGGCTTTGAATCTCATGTCTTTTTTATGCCTGCCTGTTTTTTTTATTTGCAAGTGCGATTCCTGTTCGTTTATCAAAGTACGTAGTGCATAGAGGAAACAAGACATGTCAAGGGGGGCTAGGTGCAATGTGACGTGGAACATCCGTCGTCGAATAAGTTAAATGCCCCTGATTACAACGTTAAGCCCCAGTCAAACAAACATAACCTTTTTCTCAAGATATGTACTGAATTATTGACCAATATTCCTTTTCTGTACTTTTGGTCTGACAGTAAGTCCTTTAATTTACTGTATCAATGGTAAATAATTCTTTCATACTGTATGTCTCCTATGTGATCAGTAATTGTGCTCTATTCACACTAAATAATACGTTCCTTTTTTCTTCGTTATTAACATTAGGATATGTAGAAAGAAACCATCCGTACATTGACAGGGGCCACCAAGCTCGACCTAAATTGTCCACCTCTGTCGCGGCTTCTACATGTATATGTTAACATTTTCTAAACAGATATAAGTATATATATATTAATTATAAATAGGTAGAAAACTGTTTTTTAAGTGACCATTGAAATCTTATAAGTACAATGATAACGCCAGATTAAGTTTGTCAAAACTGAATGAATGCCGTTTATCTTCTCAGAAATGGTTAATAAATGGAAACCATTTACCCATCTTGATCCAATTCTGTAAGGAACTTGACCCACAATATACCAATCAAAAATACCCCCATATAGTCTTGCAATAGACCGTCTACTCTTTGTGTCAGTCAGAGACAAATACTGACCGCTCTTGACCAAGGCTAGTGCAATCAGGAAGATATTCAGACTTGATTGCAGACGGATTTCATCCCAATGCCAACGAGTTTTCAATTCGTTCATTTGATTTTTGAATAAAGCGATTTCTAGTGCTATTGGGCCAGCATAAGTAACAGCTTGTTTAGATACGCATGATTTATTGAATAGTTATTAAAGTGCTTTTATAACACGTAGAAGTCTATTCGACCAAAATATGACCATTTTTACGTCCACGCGTTATATACCTAAGCAAACAGGATATATAACTATCCGACAATAAATTGCAATTTGTCCAAAAGCAATTTCTTTGCTAAAATAATGTTTATAAAAAAAATCATTTTAGGTCGAATTTTCGCTCGACTCTTAACAAAAAATCCAAAATGTATCGGCTGAGCAAATATTGAACTCAGGCATTCCAACAGGACAGCACGTTGCTACTCATTTCTTATTGATCTGAGGTTTCCAATGTTCTAACTAATTGGATCCAATTTAACCATCAGCTGTCAATTGGCCAATTTTTTGCCTAAAGTTTGGCGTGGTTCCTTCACGTAAGTGGGTATACACAATGACCGAAGTAACAGTAAGTACGGCTTATAGCCACAATCAAACAAATTTAGAGGTTGAAATGGATCGTTATGGGTTTTCGCGGATTATGAATTGAAAGCCTTTTTACTCTCAGTTCATATATAAAGAGTAAGTGAGCTAGTAACAGATACAGCAACGACTTAAAAAGGTGAATTGTAGTTACACATGTATCGTCTCTTTTAGGGGTCTCCGTGGCGGAATGGTCTAGAATGTTCGGTCTAGTCAGTGTTTGATTCTGGTTCACATATCCCCCTCACCTCGGGGGTCGCGGTTCCATTCTCGCTAACAGTATGTGAGTTGGTATGCCAGCGGCCAGCGAAAGTTCGTGGATTTTCTGTGTTAACATATTAGCCAGTTTTCCTCCCACAATAATGCTGGCCAATGATGTGTCATTGGGATTTTATCCTGTTGATCAAACATCGCGGAATACAGAATAAATGAATTTGTTTTTGCATTTTATTATTGAAAATGATGGGAGTTCCACAATTGAGCTTCCTGCATGTTTGTGAAGAAATATTAGACATACATGTGATGTGTATAGGTATTAATTTCAATTTAATAAATGTCCTCCAATCTGATCAAGGCAAGCCATTTTGTGTGGAAATCAATAAACGTCATTCCTCGTCAGGAGTGACGTTGCATAGACAAAATTAACCCGTGCTGGTCTCTCAAGCGATTAAATGACCTAAAACACACTAAGCCTAATCACAGATACAATCAAAGACAAAGGTAGCAATAGAATACTTTATCTATTTTATGTCCAATAAGTGGCAAGTAATGGTCGCACTAGACAAAAGGTCGAGCAGTCAATAATGTGTATACTAATGGCTACAAATGAATTTCACCTAAGTACAACGAGCTCTGCATTGCTTTCATTTATATTTCGGACTAACACATTTGCCGTGACAATACGCCACTGAACATTACCAACGGTTAGACGGATAGTGTCAGTTGGGTAATCTGTTTACTACATCTGACTTAAAATAAATCAAAAACAAAAAATGAAGAACAATTTACACGAAACCACGAATAATTATGGGTGGCAAAAATGGTTTAAAACGCTTGACTAATTCGTTGTTTTCCGTAATGATTCAGTTGTTGTGGTTGAATCCATATTGTATGGCGAATACATATTAGATAAAATAATTTTATATATTAATAATGGTTTAATGTGTAGGCCTACTGCAGCCGAAGCTTTCAATATGTGGTAAAGACCTCGAATGAAAAGGTCTTTAAGCTTATCAATACAAAACCAACATTATAGGCGGCTACTACTAATGCTTTTAGGTTTTGAAAGATATTGATGCCTTGTAATATTTTCTAAAATTCTACCTGTAGCAACTGTTAATTGTGGCACATAAGGTTGTGATGCTACTGGTAAAACAGTATTCCTGGCAGCCTGTTGCAAGTTGGTGTGTTTGACATAAGATATATATTTATTTTTTTTTGCATACCGAAAATATATTTTTGGGTAAGACACTAAACCTGCATATGATTGGTTTAGACTTCTTTAAGTGATCGGCGTAATCAGACAAGGAACATGACTCACTTGGTAATCACTGATATTTTAAAACATTATATGGACTCAGCTGCCATTACACAAGGGGAACAAGACATTAAGTGTCCTTGAAACAGGGGCTTTGATTTAGTAAAGTCGTGGACACTGAACCCAACATTGATGAAAGAAACGCCTGATTATGTGCTTGGTAATTACACGAATTACAATTCTACAAGTACCAAGTGAGAATATCGCATTGTGCTGTCTACTCACTTCATTTGTAAATCAATTGCAACAAATGGGAGTTGTTCGATTAGCACTAGATTCATACCAAAGAGTGTGAGTCAAGTAGCGACAACCGAACCTCGTTGAGTGAGTATGACCAATGAAGTAGTTTCCTGTGCTATTAACAGACTTGGACGGTGGACCTATCGACATATTGTCGAAATATTCACTTTGAAGAACACTATTCAGAAAGATGACAAATACCCAACTGATTACACATATGTAAACAATAAGTCATTGGTTTTGCTGTTTGCTTTACGAACTTTCTGCTAATAAGAACACTAGTATATCCGTCTGTTTACGTTTGTTATTGCAGGACGTAATCTCAACGTGTATAAGCAAATCACGTGATATACGGGGGTATAATACACACTGGAAGCATCTTAGTACTGTTTGAGATAACAGCCCAATTCCAAATTAAAAGTATTCAGTGGGCTATATGTATGAATGGAGGGGTCATTGGTGTACGTATTGCAATAAAATAATAAACAATTCCACCCACAAGTGGCGTTATCTACTGTGACATTGTAAATGTTATATACAGCTTTTGCCTTTAAATTTATTATATTCTAGCTTGTACAAAAACTCCATAATGGTAGTTATGGGATTGAGATACATGCGAGCCTAGGGCAAGCTGTTTTACTTTTTAATCCACATTCAATGATATCATCAATTCTTTTATGATATCATCTTTTGTCTCATGATATCATAAAACCATTGATGGTATCTTGAAATGTATTATTGATATCGTAAATAATTAACGATATCATCAAATCTGTTGTTGATATCAAACATTATATTTATGATATCCGAAAAATAATTAATGATATCATGAAAAGAGTTTATGATATCATTAATACAATTTATGATATCATTTAATCAATTCTTTAACATATTATGAATTCTAATTAAGATATCATCAATATAATTGATGATATCATTACATGGATTTATGATATCATAAAATTAAATAAGGATATGTTCTGAGAGAGCGGACAGACGAAATTGTTTGTTAATGAAAGCTCGCCAAGAAAGCACTCTTCTTGACAGAGTTACAGTAAGTACATTTTATGGTCTTAGTGGCGGTCAAATCTAAGTAGTAGATCCAAATATAGCTTAATTAATAACACCTACGTGTTACACATCTAGATGTCTAGATATGTTGCATGTATGTCTTTTTATAAGGCTAAAGCCAATACATTATGTCGTCTCCAAACACAGTTTCTGGAGGTGTTGTCCCAGATTCAGTCGGGTCAGAAAATAATGCGATAAATATGCAAACATGGGGAATTTCAGTTGTCAATAAACTGCATAAGAATTTATGTACAAACTGGATGATAGACACAGGAACTTAGCTTGAATTTCCACCCCATTTATGCTATCAGTTATTGTTTATTACGCTGACCTCTAAAGGCTGACAGTCCTTGACCAGTGACCCCTGTCCACATAACAAAATTAAGTTGGTTTAGCCTACATGCTAGGTAAGACTTTAGACACAAAAACAGACACATAAGAACATTTTTTTTAATGTACATATAGGTTATTCTGATGTGACAGAAGGGAGCATACGTTATTTCGCCACATGGCCGCCATCTTAGAACATATCCTAAATTGTATTTATGATATCATTAAATCGGTTCTTTTCCGCATATCATTAGATAGTGATCACATATAAAAAAATTCAATAAATGATATCTTCAAAACAATTGATGATATCATAAAATACACTGAATTCATGAAGTCGGGCTCGTATGGCAAAAGTCGTTTTACTTTTTATTCCTTATTTAATGATATCCAAAATTCTTTAATGATATCATAAATATAATAAATGATATCATAAAGAGAAGTGGTGATATCATTAATAAATTTAATGATATCATTAAAGAATTGCATCTCGCTATGGTGACGCCGTTGTGGCTAGTGAGCAGGCACATGTATGCCCTTTGACCTCGCACTCTATTGCCAATAGTTCGCGCGACCTTCTCCCAAAAATTTTCTTTGGAGGCAATCGCTGCGGCTTGCCGCGCGACCACAGATTTGGCCGCGTTCGCCGTGAGTATAAACGACTCCATTGTCAGAGCATTGTGATTGCCGCGGTCGCGTTCGCGTTCGCGGTCGCGTTAGGGCTCAGTATAAATGGGCCTTTATTCACCGACATATTGATGTCAAACACGATATTCATATTCTTACAGCTGGTGGCTGGAAACGAGATTTAATTGTATACTTTTACATTTCCAGTTTTTTACTTTTTGTCTTTTTCGTTTAAATAACCGATAGAGTATTTTAATTGGATATACAATACCATGCAGACATGTGGCTAGTTTTCAACAATGATATTTTTAACCACTGTTTCGCTATCAATATGCTCAGTAGAAGACGTTAATAATGTTGTACCGAAGAACTGTTCTGTAGTCAACGTGATACCCAACCTTTTCGATGTGAGCTGTTTGATATACTTCTGGGGATAGATAATGCCTTGCTTTCTCGTAATTTCGATGAAACATGGATATATTTATAATTTATAATTATAAGTTGATAATTGGATAATATATATGAAAGGAACATAGATAATATAAAAGGAACATAGACAATATCAAGAGGAAACGGACAATATACCAGGAGCCTACACAGTATAAAAAGAACAAATACAAAAGGAACGTTAAACATACAGAAGGAATTTGAATATCTATGTCACAAAATGTCGGTATACTATTTTAAATATCTGATTAAAGAGAACACATTGTAAGAGGGTGGTGTGTGTTTTGATTGGTGTAAACTTCACTTTTAAGCCCCTATCTCACATTCACGAATCTGAACACGAATGAACACGATTTAACGTTTTTAATTAAATCGTTTTATAACGTATGAAGGTCGCGCACTCATTCGTGTTAAGTCTGGTTGGTCGGGCCCGGTCGTATGGACGTCGCAGCTCGGCTTAAATGAAAAAAATTATAACACGACTTAAGCCGAGCTGAGAAGTCGTGTTCAGTCATATGCAGGTCGTATGAAGGTCATATGGCTGTCGTGTTCAATCGTATGAAAATCGTATGAAGATCGTGTTCAGTCCATTCAGTCGTGTTGGGGAGCGTGTGAAGAAACTCATACGACCTTCATACGTTTTAACACGGTTCAACACCACTTTCATACGCCTTCCATACGACTTCCATATGCCTGAATACGAAATCCATACGTTTGTCATACGACCGGAAGAGTCCATCACGGGACTGAGTTAGAACGTGGAAAATCCCCTGAAACTGAAAGCTCATTCTACAGCCATGCCGAACCTCAGGCGGCCGAAACGGAAGCTC